>JXTB01000008.1:577968-693799 GCA_002914805.1 Parasponia andersonii
CGAGAAAACATGCGAAGAGTAAACTGTTGTGCAAACAAAAACTTGCCAGCAGACCTCAAAAATGCTCGCACTCTGGGACTCACGTCGCTCGTCGACGACCTGAGAAAACGTGCGAAAAGGAGATAGTTGCGCACCAAAAACTTGCCAGCAAACATCGAAAACGATCGTATTCTGGGAATCGAATCGTATAATAAAACACTTGTCAATGACCCAAGAAAACGTACAAAGGAAAAAGGGGTGCGCAACCCAAAAGCTAGTCAGTGGACCCCCGAAGGAACACTTTTAGCTACACGAAGAGCTAAAGGAAGGCATGGTCGGAATCCACCCGTTGGAAGTGGACCCTCCCTAAGGAATGTTTTGACTACACGAAGAGTTTAAGGGAAACTGAGCAGTCAGAACTTCAAAATTCAAACAAATCTTGTGATATGGGATGGCGTACCTCCGCATCGGTAAGAGGGGAACCACGTGCTTCCCCTAGATTGGAGAAACAGAGAGACGATTTCCTCACTTGATGGACACGAGTCCGTCAAGTAGGGAAATGGTGGCAGTTGTGGGACCCGTTCCCAAGCCATACGCCACGTGGAAGTCCATGCGGGTCGCACGTGATCTCACAATCGGCCATTGGGCCGTCCGAAGTTAAGGCCGAGCCCATTACTGACCCTGGACAGTGTGGCCCAGTCTAGCCCTTACCTTGACAGCTGGGGGTCGGAAGTCCCAAGGGTCTGCCACCTGAGTACAGTGGCCCTTACCTCGATAGTTGGGAGGGTCAGAAGCCCCAAGGGTCTTCCGACTGAATACAATGGAAAGCAACTCACGGCTCCAGACCCAGACAGAGCATTTAATGCGATCCTGGGTAGGCGTGCGCAAGGGATAAGCCGTCCTGATAGAACGACGATTTACCCAAATCTTACCTCTGACAGATTGAAGCCGTAGGAGGCGGCGGAAATTAGGCCACGGCAACACAGAGGAGATCACAGAAATCTCGGCCCGTGACTGTTGAGAAAGATTTTGAGGAGAAAGGTACTCAGTCCTGAGATTGAAACCCGCATGGTTTACAATCTTAGGACTACATATATAAGAGTCATGCGTTCCCGAGAGGGGCATGTATGCTAAAAAAACAGAAATATATAGAAAAGTCTGTTAACAAGAAACATATATATATTCATATTAAAATATTTCCTTGCTACCCTGTATCAAAGATAAACCACTGACTTAAGCATCGGAGAGTCATTACAGGTAGCCACTCCCGCCTCTCCGATGTTACTTGGAGTTCAGAGTATTTTGGGACAAGAAGGACACGTGGACAGTTGGAGAATACAACATGAGCAGTTCAAGACACGTAGACGGCTGGTGAGAAACCGCTCCAATATATATATATATATATGGTTGCCAATCCAATGAGTATTTTTTTTCTTTACCTATGGGTAGGTATTTTTTTTTTAGCCGTTGGATCACCATCTAATGGTGATCTAATGGCTATAATGAAGTGTATGAAAAGATATGCATCATTAATACTCTTTCTCTCTCTTATTTTTTACAATAAAAAAATATGCATACTAAATTTTCATTGGCCAAATTAATACCTACCCATAGGTAAAAAAAAAAATACCTAAAAAAAAAAAAACCTACTGGATTGGTGCCTATATATATATATATATATATATATATGGGACCTAAACCCGAAAAGGGAAAAAAATGAGATCAGCAAAAGCAATACGTACATGTGCCATGCTTTAAGCCAAAAGGTCAGCATTAAAGAAGCTTTTTTTTTTTTTTTTTTGGTAAAGAAGCCTTTAAGTATACATATGTACGCACATATGTACATATATTTACATATATATATATATATATATATATATAATTAAACAAGCTTTATACCGGGGGTCATCAAATATTCAAATCTTTTCTAACCTGGCTAGCTGATGAGTAGTATTCTTGTACCAGTATTCAAATTAAAGGTGATAAATATCTGAGTGGTTTAACTGTAGACATTTAACATTAATAAATTACAAATTGTGGAAGGCACATGCAAGCCTTGTCTTTGATCGACAACCTTTATATTACAATAATATGACAGAAAAAATGTATGCTTTCATATACTGGGAAAATTATTCAATTTAGCTACGCGCAGAATAGCTTAAATATGTATGGCCTCATTTTTTTTTTATTTCATTTTATTCAAATGAAAAATTTATTAGAACGAATATTTGTTTCAACAATTTTAATTTGTTTATTCAAATAATGTTTTGGAATGAATGTTTATTTTAATAATTTAGTTTTTTTATTCAAATAGTCTATCGTTATATCAATTATTGGAATGAATTTTTTGTGTCCTAAAATAAAAATGAAGCCTAAGAGTTATTTTTGAATAATTCATTCTAATGTCTCTCATTCTAATTATAATTCATTCTATTTTATCTTATTTCAAAGTCTCTCATTTTAATTATAATTCATTCTATAATTTCTGTTTAAATACATTCATTCAAATGGATGAATTAAATATGTCATGTTTTACTCTCGAGGTATCCTTGGCATCTAATACATTCGTAAGGAAATTCTCGCTCAAATATCATTTATTAGGAAATTATTAATGAAAGCATATTAAACAAACATAAGATATATGAGGATATATGCATTCATAATAAGTACAGTTATGTGAATTGGCAAATTAATTAATATAAGTAAAATGCAAATATATATATATCTTGAGATTTGTATGTTTTACGATTTAAATGCTGAAGTTTGACTCTGTAAAAAATATCTTGAGATTAAGAATTTCTGAAAATTAATACCTTCAGTTGACTTTTTGAATAAATTTTATGGATAAAAGACAATAATATCATCAAAATTAAGAAGAATAATAAAAATTAATTCAGTTTTAAAAAATGACATTATAATTTTTTTCATTATTAACATTGGTCAAAAAACCAAGTAGTAATTTTTAGAAATTTTTAGTCTTACGATATTATTTTTAAGAATTCAAATTTTAGGATTTAAATTATAAAACACTCAAATTTTAAATTTTTTTTCAGCTCACCTTTAATTAATATATGTAAACAACGACAGGATCAATTTTCATTATATACGAGTGATCGAACTTAAATCCCTAGACACATATTAAAGGTCATGTACTATTAATAAATTCTCATCAAACACTCAAAAGCCAATTAGCATTTAGCACTAGTACGTGACTAATCCAAAACACAAAATGGATAATTATATGGCCAAACTAACAGTCTCATAAATATCAAGATCGAACTATTCAAGCTTTAGAAGAAAAAAAAAGAATAATTCTAATATATATATATATATATATATATATATATATATATAGATCTATATTCAATAACGGTACTGATCAGTCATAGAAATTGAACAGAGGAATTCGATCGTTTAATCAAATGAAACTAGTAAGTATTAGGAAAGTGAACAATCTGATCGCCTCAATAATTGCCAGTGGTCATATGAAAAATAACTTTCCTTTGCAAAAAATTATGCATATGGTAGATACAAGATACAACTTGGATGATCATATGAAGTTGATATCCAATATTAGTACTCTATAGAAAAATGTTTGAAAATCTACCTTATTCGAGTCTAAATCTTCCTCCTATTCTCAATTACTCACTCATAATATAATATTATCAATAATTTCCATACTTGATGTCCTTCACAAAACTGGAAAAAAGAAAAGTAGAAAATTAATAAAGGAGATCATCATCATCATCTACACATTTGTGGGTGATGAGGTGTAAGCTCACAATCAGATGGAGAAGAACAAGAACCATTAATCATGTCTTTGTCCCCGCTGAATCCGAACTCGTTGAAGAAGAAAACCTCTCTTTTCTCCTCTACCACCTTGAGAATCTTCTCAAAAACAGACACGTGGCAAGGGATCTTGAGCACTCCCTCTTGTTGGAACCCAAACTCCTCTTCCGCTTCCCTCAAAAGAATGCCAAAGGCTTGGTGACTCAAGTACTCGGTTGGGATGATGAATCTCTTCATCTCCTTCCCAACACAAACGGCAAGAAACCCTTTCGGAACGACGTCGTTTGAGGCCCCGGAAACGTCTTGAAACGACAACGTTCTCTTCAGGAACTTGATGCTTTTACTACCGTTGCCAGCTGAAGAAGAAGAAGAAGAAGAAGTAGTAATAGTAGCAGTAGAAGAAGAAGTGCCACTATTTGCGTTGTTCTTAGAAGCATTGGCCATCTTCTTCCACTTCTTTAGGATCTGTTGAAGCCTAACAATGTCTCTGATCTTGTTAGACTTCGACTTTGTGGAATCCATATGGAAGACTATCAAGAAAACTAATAATGTATAGTTTATCTACTCCTCTCTCTCTCTCTCTCTCTCTCGTTTGTTGTAGGAATTCTCTAGCTAGCAAGCTTTAGCTCTCTTCTGTTAGTGGAACTCAAGTGGGTGTGGCTATTGGGATTTAAAGAAGATGGAGAAGGTGCTGTAATGAATTTTTTAAGAATATTTAATTATTGAATTTTTATTTTGAAATATCTTATTTTATGTGAACAGTTAATGATTAAATTGTTAAGTACGTCGGTTGAAGGTGCAACTGCCTAGCCCCATGGAATCAGCTGAACCCCATCAAAGGGTTGTGTTTGTTTAATTATTAAATGTGTATGTGTGTATATATTGATCATTGCTCTAAGTCTCGGTTTTTGCAATTTTTTGTTTTTATTTGTAGTTCCTTAATTTACTCTCTTTTTGAGTAAAAGTTCTAAACCTGTGACTGAAAAAAGGGGATTAGTTCCAACCATAACTTGGACTAGTGCAACACTAGCGAAATTAAAGTATGACTATTTCTTTTGCCTATATACTATATATTTTTTTTCAATAATTGAATAAATGTTACACGATTAGAGAGTGGCGTACTCTGTTATTGGTGATGGATTCGTCTACGTCCATTAATAGATTATTCTCAAAATAAATTGTTTATAAACCTCTACCACCACAGCAGTGCTAATTAAAACCCAAAACATCTTTATCAGAAGAACGAGTATCCTGCCACCCGCAAGTTAGCAGAGTGGTGATCCATGTACCTATATATCCTTAGAATTGAACTCCACTTAAATAAAGAAGCCTATGACCTTTTTTTCTTTTCATGTACTTTTATATATATGTACATGTTTCAGAATTATTTTAGAATCAAACATTATACAATCTAATCATGAAATTTAAAGATAACATCAAAATCAACTTTTATACAAAGATAATAGAATCCTATCGAAATTGAACTTCAAAAAATAAAAAAAGAAAGATTCTATCGAAATTGAACTAAGAAAAAAGAAAGATTCCTATCGAAATTTGACGGTTCTGAATGTATACTTCGAATAGGCTTTCCACCACTACAAATTTATGTTATAACATTTTAGCATTTAAAGAAAAAGAGAATTTACACATAAAGTACTGAACATATATATATATATATATATATATAGTAAACAATTCCCTTCAAAACCAAAGCATGAAAGACAAAATAAGCAAAATTAATTAGTTTGTGATAATATGAAATAGTACAAAAAGGCATAAATGAGGAACTCTCTAAACATGAGAAAATATCAGTAAGAATTAGTAATTGTATCCTAAAACATGCAAAACTTTAATCCCGAGGATTTGTATACAAGTCCATAGAGCTTTTTTTTTCCCCTAAGCAAAACCTCTTGAGGAGGCAAATTTATTAAAAAAAAAAGAAAAAGAAAGAAATAAAATAGAGTCAAAACAAAACAAAGAGCAAAAAAGAGATACACAACCACTATTTAAAAGTTTTTTTTACCGACTCTAGGCCTCTTATTATAAGAAGAACGCTTAATATCTTTCTTTGCCTTGAGCTATACAAGTCCATAGACCATAAATTTGATTAAATATAATTCTTGTATTTGTGCTTATATCAGATCAAAATTAAAACTAGATTTATACTTACGGGAATTTAAACGATCCATCCAATCTTGGATCCATGTAATTTAGTGTTAGATTCTCTATATGCATGGATAATTTAGGTTATTCAATCTTCTGAGGCTCGCTTTTGAAGTGTTTCGGTTACATTTGTCTAATAATTTAATTATATATAGTTGTCTATGGAAGTAAAATAAATGGAGTTTTTCTATTAATGCAATTTGCGTAAGGAAGCAACCATATGTATACATAAAATATACCTGACAGTCAAAAATTACAAGGCATCCGATGCCCTCCAGAGCCATTAAATCTCTAAGCTTTGCATTGGTATCCGTATCTTGATTCTCATTTAATGCTATTTGTTGAATTTGCTGTGGCATTTTGTTTACTAGATTTTTGGAGTGCTTAGAAGATCGTAGAAGATGGCACCTATCAAGAAATTCCACGTGAAATTCCCAATTTTTCAATGACCATAAACTAATAATGAGCCCACGAGCTGACATCTTAGTACCCAGAGAGAACATGGATGCCCTTTTCGTTCAATAATATCATTATCTTTTTTATAATTATTTGACTACCAATAAAATGATCATGTATTAGTTATGATGCATGTTAGAGTTTATTCTTGAAACTTACTGAATTAATAAAATAATATTTTTTATTTGAATTTGTACATAATTAGTATATTTTTAAATATTAGAAAATTTTTATTTTTTTTATGTGACCACAAATTTACTATATCAGTGTGTTATATATATGAGGACTAAATATATGAATAATAAATTAAATATAATTCATAATAATTAATTAAAGTTTGAGATTTTTAATTAAATATTATTAGTACGATCCATTAACATTGAGAATGTAATAGTCTTATCCGGACTATTAATGTGTTGACATCACAATGAAGGTACTTTATATAACTCGATTATATAGGATTAAATTAGATATGATTTGAATCTCACATAAATTCTGCCAACCGTTGAGAATTCAAATAATGCCACTAGATGATCATATGTAGATCAATCTTAATCTTGAATAGTTATAAAGTCCTATGTATAACATTATGTTCTTTAACATACTTGTTAAAGGTTTATTTTTTAAACAGATCGAAATACTAGTATCTTGGAAGTATAGTGAAATGAGTAGTTGAGAATGTAATTTATAGATATAGAATTCATTCCTTCCATTAGGAAGCTAGAAAGATGATTCTCTTGTGTATTGATTCAGAATTCGAACAGTTTGAGTACTCAATTTATAATAGATTTATAAATTAATTGTTCATTGGAGAATCAATGGCACACAATGATAAAGATGTAATTGGAGAGGTAAACAAAATATAACCTAGCTCTAATTATGAATTGTCTATAGAGGATTAAACTATATGTAATGATTAAATCGATGGAATGCTTGTTGTTTTATGAGTGAATTAATTTTGTAATTTTAAGAGTGCAATTTCAGAATTTTAGTAGAGTAATACTGGAATTAATAAATTATACAAATTAATTAAAGAGTTTAATTAATTGTTATAATTTATTGGAGCTTGAATTATAGGTCCATAGGTCCCCAATTTCACCTTTTATAAATACTGAACTGAATATTATATTATTTATGTTACTGCACACTTTTTTTAGATAAATAGTTTATCTATATATAATCAATAATTATTATTAATTAATTTAAATTTATGGAGAGATAAGTTTCCTAGTTTGTTTAAATTTTGAAGTTAAAATATCTAATTATCAGATAAGTAGATAAATAGAAATTAGGAAACTAACCAAAAGTGAAACATTCTTCCTTGAATGAGTGAATTATCTGCTAGTTTATATATATATATATATATATAAAGTTACAGTTTTATTTTTAGAAAAACAAGTTCATGTTTTAAAGTTATATATTAATATATACATATATTAATTTGATTAATATATTATTTATTAAATAGTTTAATATATATATATATATATATATATAAGAAACCCTAGTAGAAACTATAGAATACATTACGCATTATTTTTTACAGAGCCTCCCGAACCTAGAGAGAAAAAGAAGACAGTTTTCTTATTATCTGTAGAATAAACTTTTGTAATCTCATGTGTTGAGAATATTGAAAGGGTCTAAAGTGTAAGTTTTAAGAAATTATAGATAATGCCCATATATTCATCTAATTGTGCTTGAAGTTTGGATTAGAAGATCGTGGTTTAGAAGACAGAAAAATTAGGATTCGCTGATAAGCTACAAAAGATATTAGATGTATTCTCTTAAATTTGTATGTTCATATTTACTATGAATTAATACTATGCACTCATATATCAATTATTTTGATAAATTTTTTTGAATATTCTTAGGTCAATCTTTCGCTACGAAAATCGTTTTAAAACTAACATATACATCATATACTGATACGTATATATATATATATATATATATATATATATATATATATTATTTTTGTAAACATCCATTTTTCTTCTTAATATTCCAATTTGCTATGTTTTTCTTTTAAATAATTTGTTGGCTTCTACCTTACAATATACATGGTGGCTTTCTTTTCTTCATTATAAATCTTTCTCAAAATTTAGTAAGGGGCCGGTATAATTTAATCTTTGTTATTTGTTGGGAACTTGTTTTTTTTTTTTTCTTTTTTCGGTCCAATTTTGATGTCTAATTCATATCCAACTCCTTCAAAAAGAAAAAAAAAATTCATGTCCAACTAATAATCAAATATATATGCCAGAATTTCTAAAGATAATTGAAACTGTATTCTGAATTCTAATCAGTTTTTCTGAACTTGATCATTTTTATTGGCTTTTTAATATTATGTTGCATTGCTTTATTAATTTCATTGGTTGGAGATGAATTGGATCACCAAAATCATACCGAGGATTAAATATGGATTCATTTGTTGGCTGATTATAAGACGTTAAGAGACTTTAGCATTTTTTTTTTTATCAGGGGAAGATACTTTAGCCTTTGAACTAATTTTCAACTTTAACAATTAATTTTTTGCTCTTTGAATAAGTAGAAAGTCTTCACGTATTAAACAAGCAATGAAAAAAAGAAAAAAAAAATCATAAGGTATAATGTTGAGGCCGAAAAAAAAAAAAAGAAAAGCAAATTAAAACAAAAATTTTATGGCATTATTATTATTTCAAAGTACTAGAATAATATGTGGTTGCTAAGTCAATTTGTTCATCAGCTTTTTGTGTGGACCAACTAACATGGCGTTATCGCATATCAATGTCACAATATTACAACCAAGTATCATCTTTATATTTTTATAGTTGATCATAATGTGACAAAGTAATGGCATGTGGTGTAGCTACGTACGTACGTTACATACAAAAACTGATAATCAATTACACAAATTGATTTTATTTAAAGTAATAAGTACCACCGTACACAGTTGAGCTAGGGTAGTTCATATAATTATTAAGCAATAGCTGACCAAAAGAGTTCTTCATAATAATGCATGGCACAAACTTCCATAAGCATCATGGATATTTGGAATGAAATTCCATAAATAATTAAGAACTAAAGCAGTTCTTTAATTTTCGTAGCAAAAGAAAATAAGGAAGGTGTAACAAATAAGGAAATAAAATGTACATACTTGACCAACTTGTATTAAAAGAGGAATGTAATAGTGGAATCCAATTATTGGTCAAAGATGAGGAAAATGGACAAATCGCACAATTAGATTTAAGAGTTAATTTAGTACAATATGATTAATTAGGCTGTGGTTTCGGTTTTTATGTTATTAGTATTAGTATGTGTTGGGAAAGGTGTTCATTCATTATCTTAACCATTCCATCATTGCTTAGCACATGAATTTCCCAAAGGTACGGTTTATAGTTTATTGGGTGACTAGTGTTTTTCTATATAAGGATTTCGTTTCATACTCTTTCTCTTTTTTTCGGTCACATGAGACCCATTACTTCAGAACATTATTCTATAAATCAAGTGAATAAATTAAGATTATTATGAATGTTATTCATAACCAATATCTCACATGCACATGCAAAAGAGCTATAAATCCGAATAATGAAAGTGATCTAACAACTACTTTGTGACAAGTTAATTGAAAATATCAATACAAACCATTAACCATATTATTTTGAGGTACACAGACTCGAGATTTGTCATGTTCTTCTACTTTAGTAGTTTGCAAAGAAAGTTCCTGCCATGCATCCATCCACAGGTCAATTAGTGCATTTTTTAACCCGAAGTTTATATTAATTCAGAATGCGTTTACACACACACACATATATATATATACACACACACACACTCACACATTAAATATAACTGCTCCTGGCTAAAATAAATAATGCTACACTCTTATAAAATTTATCTTATGAGTACAAAATTTTTAACATCAACTGAATTTTCACCTAAGTGATGAATGTATAAAATTTATTTAGAAGTTATATATGATCAATTATGAGAAAGCAGCCAAGTATTTGTTACATCGACTGATATAAAAGTTGATATATATACGTGTACTATTATGTATTAAAGATATTCTACATACGAGTAGATTATATCACTAGAAGATAACATCAGAAAAATATAATATGATCAACACTCAGAAAATCATTGGTGTTTTTATGCCATTCCCAATTATAAGATTGTTGCAATTTATGTTCTTCTTTTTGTCAGAGTAGCATACAAAGAAATGGATAATATTAGCAAATAATGACCGTCTGTGTAACCTGTAAGCTGCAGCCAAGGCATGCATGCAAAATGGGCCAAAAGAGATGCATCACTTTCTCCTAGGACTAGGAGGAATTAAACCCACAACGTGAAACGAATTGGGTCACTTCCTATGATGAATTAATGTGAACCAAATAACATGATTACTCTGTTTGCTGGCTCTTTTGATCAATTATGCATACATTTGTTTAAATGTCATGGCTACATAGATATATATGTGGCTACTCTTTCCTTTGCAACTGTCAATATATCCTCTTAAAAAGAACAAATGATAATATAAAAAAATTCAAAGAGATCCTCCTAATGGGCCCCTTTCTGATCATTTACATCTAGCACGCCATTAATGATACAATTTTATATGTATGAATCGTATCTCTATGGTCCCTTTGCAATCATATGATGTTTCATTATTGGAGGGAAAATATGTCTATGTTAGTGGTAGAACTTCCCCATGTTGAAATAATGGAGCTAGCCACACGTGATCCGATCTTAGTCATTTTGTTCTTGGACAACCAAAAAGCTGATTGGGATACACAATTTTTTTTATCGCCATTTTTAATTTCAATTTCAGTGGGACATAGTCAAAATAGGCGACTAATGGTAATTAGTATAAGTTTGTTTGAATATGAATTTAACAGTCTTTATTTTCTATAGAAAAACCAACATTATTTTAAGACTCAGATGGATCTATAAATTCTTGGGCGAAAATTACCTATTGGACGTTTTGTATAAAGAGGCTCAAGCCAATAAACTTTTACACCCTTGTAGAGGACGTGACTAAGTACATGATCCTTAGAGAAATGAAACTTAACCTCAAATTCTGTAAATATCTTTTAAAAGAAAAAAGAAAAAAAAAACAAAAAAATTGCAAGTAATAAAGGTTATAACACATTCTATTTATGCATCTAATATATGGTCATGTCAGCATGTCAATCTAAGTTTAATCCAAGAATAACAACAAATGTCTCTCCCTTCCACACACACACAAACAAAAGATATCGGGTGGGAAACGACACATACGGGATTTTTTTTTGGGGACTTAATTTTATGAGTAGTCAAAGAAAGAAAAGCCATCCAAATCAAAAACAGTCATAAAAGGTCGTGTTGGCCCAAATTACTTATACTCGATTCAAAACCCGATATTGGATGTATTCTAGAGTACTCACAAGTTAGATCTTGCTTCAAAAATAATATAACAACGATAATAGTAATTAATTGTAGAAAATAGATCATGATTTTTTTTTCTATGAAGAAAAAAAATGTGCTTGGTACCATTTGGATCATCGTCTCATAGCTAGTCGTCTCTGTGCTTTTTTTTATATTTATTATCTGGATCTCCTAGCTAATAGAAGACATAAATAAAAAATGATAAAAATTAAGGGAGAAAAAAAGGTTTGACAATCTAAGTACTAGACTTCAATGCTTTAAGAAATTCAATTGCATCAGTTAGTTCATCACTAACTAGAGAGACAGTTGATTTCTACATATATTAATTGACGTTAGAAAAAAATGATGACATGTTCACTTATGCATAGGCACTACTAAAAATATGTACTATCATGCCGCGTGTACGGAAGCGCTGTGATAAATAGAGAAATATCACGGTACCTAAAAAACGCCGTGGTATAGAATCTTTAACAGTGCCTAATGGGTGCCGTTGAATACAACTTTCACGTATTCAAAGAAGATATAATTGAGTTTTACAAGTTACAAAAGATTGGGGCCGTGCATATTACATTATACATGAGGTAAGAAGTTTATTTTTTTAATATATATAGAACTTCATATATATACATGTATCTATAGTTGGTAATTATATAATACAATACTTAATTCACATTACATTTTGTACTTGTAGGCATTTACACTATTTAGTGACCCAATATGGCTATCAAAATAGGTATATGTTCATGGATCCTAGTGCAGTTGCTACAGAAGGTGATCCACGTGAGGATCGTGCTATAAGTTTAGCAACCCGGATGTATCCGTGGAGAATAAACATCAATTTCTAATTACACCTTTGAATCATGGGTAAGATTTTAAACTTAACAAATTGTCATATAATCAACTACTTCCTATATGAAGTTAATTGTTACATATTAATAATCTTTATCATCAATTTTATGAGTAAGAATCATTAGATATTGCTTATCATTTATCCTCTTAAAGATTATGCATGGTTTCTAGATCCTCTCGGCTTAGCTCTCCGTGAGAAAATTGGTTTAATAATAATCGAGTAAGTTCTCTAATAGTTATTTTGTTATAGTTTAGTTTCTTATGGTATTTTTACTTATGGTTGCTATTGCTAACTTTTTATTATTGTGTTTGCACTTTTCCAATTCAAAGTGCATTCAAGATATATAATGTAGAAAAAGGGAAGAAAAGAAGATCAAATGGTCCAGTTTATAAGTTAACAAATGTACTAAATTTGAATTAATAACACTTGTTAGGTAGAAGATTAATTAAAATTATTTATATTTACTTTATACTAATGTATAGTGTCCAAGACAACCGATAAATGTTGAATGCGGATTCTACATATGTAAATTTATGAGAGAAGTCATTGAACAAGCCAATATTAAATCATTTACCACAATGGTATGTAACCATATATTTTATTAGTTCTATTCTAATTTATAGTTTGATTAATAATTTTCTAACAAATAAGGTATTTGAATTTGTAGTTTAATGGACAAAATTTCTATACAAAGGATGATATCAACGGACTTCTTGAAGAGTGGGTCGAAAAACTAATACAATTTCTCATCTGAGGTTCTTAATCTTTGTTTATTTAAACTATATGTAGTCTTTGATGATCATGTTAGTTTGTCTTAGAAAACTAATGTATATATAGACTATATAGATTATTATGTTAATTTAATATTACTATGTAAATATATATGTATACTCCATTTTATTTCAAATATTTGGTATATGTAATGAATTTGGATTACATTTATAAAATTCCAGGGGGTAGTATAGACAAATACGTTATAAATACCCCCTGAAAATTATCTACCAAGGTGCCTATTAGGCACCGTGAAAGGCATCTTTCACGGCACCTGTATACCAATGCGCTTAACAGGCGCCGTGGAAAATGTCTTTCACGGCGCCTAATAGGCGATTTGGTAGACCTTCAACGGCGCCGCGCTTTGGTAGACCTTCAACGGTACCTTCGTAGCCAAGGCCTATCACGGCATCTGGAACCAAGACGTTTTTGTGGATGCCATGAAAAGCCTTTCAAAGCACTTATAAAGCGTATTGAAAGGCATTTTTTATTGCAGTGAGGGGACGATGTGATCTACAATGAAGTATATGTAGCTGTGGAACTTGTGATGCGAACTCACATAATTATTTGATTGGTGGTCATATAATTGCGGAGGGAGAGTACGAATAAAGAAATTAAACAAAATAATAAGATTAAATTTAAAAACTAAAAATTTTGAATAGTTTCAATAAATCACACCATATTTTTATACTGCTCTACTATAGTATAACTCAGATATGATCTAACCCCTCGAAAAGGAATATAATATTCATAGGTCATCTGTACTACAGCAGTTTCGTCAATTTTATTGGCTCAATCAATAAAATTCCATTTAGAACTCTCCAATAAATCAAAGCTATCTTTGTGTCTACGTAGTCAATATAATATAGAATAATTTCCTTAGATCCTCCTACAATTTTATTTAAATTTTAACGTATAATTGGAACAACTCTCGCATGCAAGACACGATTTGAGTTTGGTTACCTAATTCAAATAGGTTATAGCTTGGGAACACTGCAAACACACTACAATAAAATTCAAATAGGTCATAGCTTGGGAACACTGCAAACACACTACAATAAAATATAGGGTTTTAGACGCACATTTTTATGTAGGTAAAGCCAAAAATGTGGACTAAGAAAGCTGCTTAGCTAACAGAAAACACCAATATTTCATTTACACAAATCCAAGCTAAAGTTTTCTTTTTTTTTTTTTTGGTAATAAGATATAAAGCTATTAGCTATAATATTCCGAGGCCGTTGAAGTTTTGGCACTTTGTCTTAAGTTCGTTTTTTGTCCACTCCCACATTGTGTTGTATAATTCTTTTCTTTTTAAAATATGCTATAAATAAAGCATTTGAACTCCCCAAAACTAATAATAGATGATACAGTTCTCTACTTTATTTTAGTTAGAAACTGCACTTAATTCTTTATTTAGACTTTGTTAATTTTCAAGCCTTAAAACTGCTTAAACTTTGAAGTAATTATGAACATATATTTTAAATTGTGAAGTAATTATGAACAGTTATTGTAGGGTTCTGAATTGTTTTTTAAATTCTTTTGCTTCAAAAGTTGGCAGTAGATAATTTGACGAAAAGCATGCATGTTTGCGCAACACGACTAAATTATCTTAGAATCAAAAAATCAAAATTAAGCTACAAGTACAATCCCAAATTGTTCCAGAATACGAAAGATCACAACCAAAAATCATATACCAAGCACAACGTTTTGGGTATAGGATTGTTGGTTGTCAATATATTTATGCTCATGGAGATGTCATTTTCACCAAAATAGGATGGAGAACCTACTCAGATAACAGGCGGTAAGAATATATATACCGAAAATATAAACCAAATAACCTGACTTACCATTCCCAGACACGGTTCACACATAAATGGCATAGGGGAATAGGGGAGGCATTGGCTTCATCTCATCTTGTTTATATCCCTAGCTATGTGCTCATTTTCAACTTCTCTGTTTTTCATTGATTAGGTGATTCTAAGCAGAAGTTGTAATTTTATTATCATAACTCGTGATTCCTTCTTTTATTTCAAGTGGCAACTAGTGTCATGTTATATCTTGTCTGTTAAGAGATCAGTTTTGCGGAAATGATAACACAAAGTTAAAATACGAGTTGAGAAAATTTGGGTAAAATGAAAAAGATAAGATACACAAAAGATTTAACGTAGTTCACTCAATTTACGTTACATCTATGGACAATGCTATGAAAAATTTCACTATAAAAAGGAGATTACAACTTACTTCTCTCTAAATACAAGGAGAGAATAAATGAACCTCTCTCTCTCTCTCTCTATTAAAATTAGAAAAAATATTCTCTCTAAATAATTTAGGAGAAAATAGGTGTGACACTAAGAAGAATTCCTAAGCTTGAATTATCTCTTCGAAAGGAAGAGGATTTAAAATGAGATGCAAAACAAGTGATGAAGCTTTCGTATTTATAGAACTTGAAAGGTAGTGAGAACACTACTTTTTCACTATTACTACTACGGCTGTCTTTTTTACTATTACTATTACGGCTGTCCTTTTCACTATTGCTATTACAGTTGCCCTTTTTACTGTTGCTATTACGGATGCTCTTTTCACTGTTGCTATTACGGCTGGTTGGTGAACATTTTTTTTCTTCCTACAATGTGAACAACAACTGCAATAAGATGGTTAGTGGTGCCATAATTATTGATTTTTCAATATTCTTCCACTTGAAAATTTGATTTTAATTATGTCTTCACACTTGATAAATCTCTTTTTTCTTCGCTTGTCAATTCTTCATGTTGTTTATATATCTACTAGGACATATAAGAATCTATACTATTGGAACTTGTCAATGTTGATTGATTTGGTTAAAGTATCTGTTAGGTTCTCCTTGGTATGAATCTTCTTCATGTCCACACTTTCATCTTCTACTACTTCTCAAACAAAATAATATTAAACATCTATATGCTTTATTCTAGAATGAAAGGCTGGATTCCTTGCAATGTACAAGGCACTGTGACTATCACAAAACAAAGGAATCTTTTCTTATATATGCATGAGCACCTCTAATATCTTTTGAACCCAAATACCTCTTTGCAAGCTTGTGTAGCCACCATGTATTCTACTTTTATTATAGATAAAGTCACAACAGTTTATAGTTTTGAAACATATAGCTTGTAGAAAATTTTCGTTTGTCAAGATCACCTGCAAAATCTGAATTAACAAATTCTTTGATAATAAATTCTGATCCTCCGTAATATAATATAACATCTAAGGTTCCTTTGATGTACCTTAGAATCCTCTTCACAATATTCCAATGTTCTCCACCAGGATTCGCCATATACCTACTAATCGCTCTAACTACTTGTATAATATTTGGTCTTGTACATATCATATTGAACATTAGGCTTTCCACTGCTGGATGTTCATATCTCAATCTTCTCTGCTTCATTACTAGGACACATCCCAGAAGATAACTTGAACTTAGCAGGAAGTAGGGTATAAATCGGCTTACAATCTTGTATATTGAAGTGTTGCAAGATTTTTTTCAAATTATTCTTCCGAGAAAGCCAAATCTTCCTATTACCTCTATCTCAGTGAATTTGCATCCCTAGAATCTTATTTGTTGGTCTCAAGTCCTTCATATCAAATTCTCTGGCCAATTGTGCCTTTAATTCTTGGACTCTTCCTTTATTAGGGTCCATTACTAACATGTCATCTACATACAATAATAAGATAATGAAATCATTATGTTTATTAAACCTTCTGAAGTATGTTCAGTGGTCTGAACTAAGTCTATTATACTCAAGACTTATAATGAAGGAATTAAATCTCTTATAGTAATACATTGGTGCCTGTTTGAGACCGTATAGAGATTTATTTAACGTGCAAACCAAGTTCTCTTTGCTTGTTTTTGCAAAACCTTTTGGTTTGAGCATACAAATTTCTTCTTCAAGTTCTCTATGAATAAAAATAATTTCACATCTAATTGCTCTAGATGTAGGTCAAACATAGTACATATTGCTAGAATCACTCTAACTGTTGTCAGTAAAATTACAGGTGAAAATTTCTAGTTGAAGTCAATATATTTTTTCGAAGCATATCCCTTTATCACCAATCTCACACGATATCGCTCCACTTGATCATTGCTATCATGTTTGATCTTGTAGACCCATTTGTTGCCAATGACCTTCCTTTCTTGTGGTAGTGAAACATTCTTAAGGGTATCATTCTCTTCTTGCATTACTATCATCCATAGGGATACGTTCGAGTTTTTGGTTACCTCGTGAAAAGTTATTGGCTTTCTATCCTCTGTTAGAAGGTAGTATGTAATATTTCTCTCAGTGACATATTCCGAGTGCCATGTCAATAGTTTTCTCTTACAAGTTGACCGACAGATTTTAGAAGCCTCTTCCTTGACTGGTTACTTTGTGCTCTAGTGCTGCGTCAGAATAATCTAAATCTTTAGCATTCTTTTCTACTTGAATTATAGTAGTTTTTGGTCTGCTATCGTCTTCCTTCTCTTATAGTTTATTCTCTGCAAATATCACATCTCTGCTGATGATAACCGTATATGTAGTGGGATCCCATAAGCGATACCCCTTGACTGCATCAGTATATCTCAAGAATACACACCTCTGGACTTTGAATCCAATTTTATGATTTCTTGAGCATTGTACGTTACATACACAAGACTTCCAAACATATATATGCGAGAATAATCAACTGACATTTAAAAACCATTTTAGTGATGGAAAGCCCCTACATGGTCAGTTTAGTCCAAAAACACCCTTTTTGCAAAACCATATTTATGTACTTATACATATTCATTTCCAAAGCTGATAGTCTGTATATATATATATATAACTGAATATATATATATGTATGTGATGACGGACTATTGATTTTGGATAACGTATTTATATATATATATATAGAAAATATGATATCAAAAAATCAATCAGTCCACAAACACATGACACAAATCTACTTATACCCATGAGTTCACCACCTCTCATCAATGGAAACCAGGGTACTGGCACTACGTGTGCCATACAACCTGCCTGACACCTAGTCCATAACCAGAGGGGACACCCGTGTATCGCCTACCAAACCTGGAGGGGCAACTGCATTGCCTACGCCTGCCAAATGAGGAGGTAATCAGAAGAAATACCCCGCGCGAGTTCACGGACTCTC
This sequence comes from Parasponia andersonii, assembly GCA_002914805.1. NCBI lineage: Eukaryota > Viridiplantae > Streptophyta > Magnoliopsida > Rosales > Cannabaceae > Trema > Trema andersonii. Next base: position 596,546 of record JXTB01000008.1, read on the forward strand.
ACCATCGGTGGGGCCGCAGCGCCACACTGTAAAAATCCCATGATGCTAACCTGAGACTTATGTATGATCCTATGACACGTGTACTCTGAACTGATGTGTAAAAGTAGCCAATCAGCAGTGTAAGTTTAAATGATGCTCTGGTTTTTTAATAAAATAGTTAATTAAATTTTGTAGAAAAATAGGCAGCATAACGACCCTATTTTAACATACTCAAAAATAACCTGCACTCAGAAAAGTCTCAGAGTAATTTAATATATAAATCATACCATTCAATTCCATCAAAGATATTTAAAAGTTATAAAATCACGTTTGTTCTCATATGTTACAGAAAATAAGTTTTATTCACAAACGACGTAAAAGAGAGGTAACTGAATCCCTACATCACTAGAATAGTAGTATCGTGCTATTAAATACTCGAGGTGCCAATTGGACGATTGTTCTAGGGTCGGGAATCAATTCCATGCCCTCGATCGCTCACTTGGGGAAACATCAACTTCTCAACGAAGCTTCGAATCAATGAACGGACCTCTTCATTGAATTCCTAATGTCCAAAATAGCTAAGTTAGACATAACCAATTCAGGTCTGGACCGACACTAGACTAATGACACATAAAACTAGATAAAATCTAAGCCGTTAGATATTAATTTTCGTGCCGGTCATCAAATATAGTCAAAATATATATCAAACTTCTCCATTTTCCGAGTACATTCTAAAAATGACAACAAAAATGAAATCTAACGGTCGGATCAAAAATTAAAATTTGAAACTCAAAATACCCAAAAATGGTAACTTTCAAACTGGGCAAAATGGGATCGTGAATTATATATCTTGAGGTTCCTCTCGACGAGACGAATCCAACGAGCCCAAAAATGCGACCTGAGACGGCCGAAATCGTCGCCGGAAATCGAAACTCCCACATGGCCATTAATGGCGTTTTTCGGCAGGGAGAGCTCGGTGGCTTCGTAGGACCGGCGGGGTGGGCAATAGGCGGCATAGGGGAGCTTCGCCGGTAGCTGGCCTGGCTGGACGGTGAGCGAGGCAGCAGCGGCACACCTCTTTACGTTCCTTCAGCTGAGAGAATGAGAGAGAACCGAGAGAGTGTGTGAATCTGGGAGGGGGACGAGAGGGGGAGAGAGTGTGTAATATATATGTATATATATAAATTTTTTTCTGGTCAAATGACCATTTTTCCCTTTAAAAGAATAGGTTATTACACTAAAGCTTGAATCTGGAAAGATGAACAAGTGTATGAGGATAGACAATAGAGGAGAATATACAAGCGATGAATTTGATAACTTCTGTCAATAAGAAGGTATCAAAAGATAGTTCATAGCATTATATACTCCTCAACAAAATGGAGTGATAGAGTAGATGAACAGAACCTTGTTAGAAAGGACAAGAGCAATATTGAGAGCTGCAAGTCTACCTAAGACATTCTAGGTAAAAACAATCAAAACTACTCGTTATGTGATTAATCGATCTCCATCAATAACGATTGATCTGACAATACTAATAGAGATATGGAAGGTAACAGTTTTCATATTGAGCTTTCGAGCTCACCCCTTCTTTTTCCCTCCCTTTCATGTGATTATTCATTCGAGTCAGTCATCTCAATGGCCAGGCAAGTCGCTTAGTTTACGTTGTGGTCTTATTCCTATTTCTCTTCGATTGTTCCTTATAACTTGTTCCATTCTTTTCGTCCTTAACTATTTAGTCAAGTTTATTGTTAATGGTAAGTGAATGTATGAGGATGTATTTACTACTATTTAAGGATTTGGTATATAAATGGGACTCTATAGTTCCCAAGGAGTATATTTTTAAAGGTTTAAGTAATTGGAATTTTGATCAATTCTGTAAATCAATTCTTGGACTTTCTGACTCAAGGTTTGCAAACTTCATTTTAATCAGCATTAAAATTTTTATTAAACCAAGTTTTCGTACAAATTAACTATGTTTTTCTTGAATTCTAATTGGTATTTCTTTCTGGGTAAACTAAATTAAAGATAAAACCTCTTTTATACAGAATTTCTAACGATTTGGAGACTAAAATGAAAATCTAAGTACTTGGTTTTCCCCGAATTTTGTAAAATTCTTTATTTATATTAATTTACCCTCAAAATTACCAAAAGTCACGACTTAGGATTTTAGGTTGTGACATTTAGTGTGCTTTGAATATTTTAATGACTGAAAACACATCCACCTTCCTCTTGATAGGATAGACTCATTATCTCCTAGAGTAATCATCAATAAAAGATACAAAGTATCTAGCTCCCCCTAGGGACATCATTGGTGCTTGCCAAATATTAGAGTGAACCAAGTCTAAAACTTTCTTACTTTTAGAATTGGATGTACTAAATTTTAATCTATGTTGTTTGCTTGTAACACAATACTCACAAAGGGGTAAAGATACCTTTGTGAGACCAAAAGGCAACCTCTATTTAGAAAAAATCTTCAAGTCTTGTTCCAACATATGACCGAACTTATGATGCCACATCATCATTGATTCTTCTTCAGAATTTGTTGAAACAACTGATACCTCTGCTTCTATCAGTATATCTCCTTTAAGCATGTATAGATTCACTGTGATCTTCTTTGCCTTTATTACTACAAGCGCGCCCTTCGTGATTTTCATGATCCTATTCTCGACACGAGTTTTGCAACTAAGGTTATCTAATTGTCCCAAAGACAATAGATTCTTCTTTAGGCCCTCCATGTGTAATACCTCTTGAATAGTACAAACAATGTCATCATATATCTTCATCTTGATAGTGTCAATCCCAATAATATCTAAGGAATATCGTAACCCATGTATACAGATCCTTTAAAGATAGGTTCATATGTGTGAAATCACTCTCTATGAGAAATCATGTGCCATGTTACTCCCGAATCTACTAATCAAACATCAATGAACTGCCTTTTGTCCTTAGAAATGGTTGATGCTTCACTCTACAGGATTTCTCCATCACTTGAAGTACTTGTGATGTTCTCCTGAGCATTTGATGACTCGGTGTCTTTCTCTCTGGAATCTACATTCTTCTTGAATTGTCAATACTCCCTTTTGACATGTCCTTTTTTGCCATAATGATAACACATGACATTCTTCTTACTTCTTAACTTTGATCTACCATAACTCTAACTCCCACTAGGTCCCACTAGGGCCATATTCTATTGATCTCCCTTTCATTGTCAAAACCTCTGCTTATTGTAAACTTGCCAATCTATCTTCCTTTTTCTTATGCATATTTTCTTCTTCGAGAATAGCAGCTGTAAGATCGTTGAAAACTAGAGTTATAGCATTGATGGTCATATTTATGATGAGTTGACCATACGAATTAGGTAGATTCTAAAATAAAATTTCTGTACGTTCATTATCCTCTATTTTATACTCTATTGCTATGAGCTGTGAAAATAGAGTATTAAGGGTGTTGATGTGGTCGGTCACCGTTGTTGATTCCACCATCCAAATGGTGTAAAGTCTTCTCTTCAAGAAAATTTTATTGTGAAATGATTTAGCCTGATACAACTTTATCAGTGTATCCCATATCTCCTTGGTTAACTTCTTCTCTTCAATAGAAAATAGAGTATTAAGGGTGTTGATGTGGTCGGTCATCATTGTTGATTCCACCATCCAAATGGTATAAAGTCTTCTCTTCAAGAAAATTTTATTGTGAAGTGATTTAGCCTGATACAACTTTATCAGTATATCCCATATCTCCATGGCTAACTTCTTCTTTTCAATGGAAAATAGAGTATTAAGGGTGTTGATGTGGTCGGTCACTGTTGTTGACTCCACCATCCAAATGGTGTAAAGTCTTCTCTTCAAGAAAATTTTATTGTGAAGTGATTTAGCATGATACAACTTTATCAGTGTATTCCATATCTCCTTGGCTAACTTCTTCTCTTCAATGCTCGGTATGACTCCATTTGCTAGCACCAGATGTAAGTTAGTAATAACATTGCCATCTATCTCGTCCCATTTTTTATCATCAGTAATTTCAGCAGGCCTTTCTCCAATTGTTGCTAGGCAATTATCTTTTCTTAAGATTGTCTTTATCTTCATTTTCTATATAGAGAAATTGCTCCCATTAAACTTCTCAATATCGAATTTTACCACCATTTTTGTTCACTATGATTTGTTCAGTTTCTATCGTTTCACTATATATAAACAGTACCATATATATGAATAGTGTTATATACATGAACAGTATCCTATACGTGAGCAGTACCGAATATGTGAATAGTACTCTAACCAATAATTATGGTACCACTGTTAGGAGATCGACTTTACGAAAGTGACATCACAAAGCTAAAATATGAATTGAGAAAATTTAGGTAAAATGAAAAAAATACGACACACAAAAGATTTAATATTGTTCATCCAATTTAGGCTACGTCTACAGATAAGGTTGTGAAGAATTTCACTATGAAAAGGAGATTATAATTTACTTCTCTCTAAAGAGAGAAGAAATGAGCCCCTTTCTCTTGAAATAAGAGAAATCACTCTATACAATTTAGGAGAAAACAAATGTCAAACTAAGAGGAATTCTTAGGTTTTAATTCTCTTTTAGAAAGGAAGAGGATTTAGAATGGGATGCAAAATAAGTGATGAAGTTTCCGTATTTATAAAACTTGAAAAGTGGTGAGAATACTACTTTTTACCATTGCTATTACGGCTGCTTTTTTCACTATTGCTATTGCGACTGGTTGATGAACAATTTTTTTTTCTTCCTATAATGTGAACACCAACTGCAACAATGTGGTTGGTGGTGCCACGATTATTGATTTGTTCAATATTATCTTATTGACCCAATCAAATTATGTCGATTCTGAGTTTTCAAAATTACTTTTATTATTTTTTTTTTTTTGCTATTTAGTTGAATAGAATATGAATATTCCATGTTTTATTTAATTCCAATTCCTATCCTTTTCATTCCTTTCCTTTTTTTTCAAAATTTAATTTAGTATGAAAGAAATATTAGAATATAATTACCAAAACATATATATATTTATTTATTTGGTAATGTTATGAATATATTGATTTTATCGTGTACGTTCATATTCCATAACAATAAACCTTTAGGTTTTCTTGACCCGATTTAAATCCTATATTAATTTAGTAGTGTAACATATCACTTTTAGTATTCTATCAATGATGGTTGTAGGCCTATAAGTAGGCCCTTGAGCATGTATTATGTACATCAAGAAGAATGGAATAATATAGAATGCTCTCTACATCTCTCTTGTATATTTTCTTTACTTTTGTGCACTTTTTATTTTTAGTTTATAATACATTATCAGCACAAATCTTTAGTCACTGGCCATTTTAAAAGGTAAATTAGGGCAAGCTAATCACTTTGTTAATTATGCTAGTATTTTTGAATGTTGTCAAAAGGTGTTTGCATTGAGGCATACGTTCCTTCTCTGGATTAATGTTCCTTCTCTTAGTTAATTTTAATCCCTTTCTAATTTTTTAATATTATTGGTTATTTATAAAAAGTAGTAACAATTATGAGGATTAAATCTCATATTTAGAATCTTTGCTCCAATTTTTTACTTATTCTGTAGCTTTGCACATTCCCCAGAGAGAATGTGCACTAAAACTTCAACTCTGAGTAGCGCAAACAGCACTCACCGAAGAGAGTTTCTTTTCTTTTTCGGCTGGAAATTAACCAAAGAGAAATTTATCTCTACACAATTCACGTTAGACAAAAATAGATGACGATCACTACTGTTGTGAGTGGTTCTTAATCATTCCAAGTTTCAGTAAATTACATCATATTTGCATACTTTCCTATTATAAAAATGTACACTACTGTTGCAACTCTCAAATTAATCGACGCTATCTTTCAGTCCACGTAGTTTGTAGTACATGAGTCAAAAAACTTTTTGTGATTCTACAATTATTTTTTCCCTCAATAGATGCATTGGAACATCTCTCACATGCATGACCTAATAGCTAACGTAATATTATTCGAAAGTACTCTTTCAAATTCAAAGTTTCTTGATTTTTGAAATGCGCCGCAGCAAGCTGAACTTTTAGGTACTAGTTCGTCAAAGAAGAATTTCAATTGAGCAGTATCTACATGAATTTACATTTCTAAGTTACTTAATACAAGTTTGGTTATACCTAAACCAAATTGGTTATAGGTTAAGAATGCGACAAAGAGAAAATGTAGAAGTTCGTAGTAAACAAAGTTGTTGAGCTAACAGAACATAGAGACCTATACATATTTATGTAAAACCACCATTTACAACAAAATCAGGTACATAGCTGTCAGCTATATGATATATGAATATTTCACCTAATCAAAAGACTCGGTTCAATTAGGTTATTGCGGTGCCAAAAAAAATAAAAAATAAAAAATAAAAAAAAAATTGATGGAACTCAGGTGCATCCTCTTGCAATTTTGCTTACCTCTCGGGATAACCAGCAGAATTCATTCCGTCAAAATTTTGCAAGAAGCTTCAAGAATGATCACGAAGCTCCATGTAAATCACAGAATAAGAAAAGTGGTTAGGCTTCAACCGTGATCCCCAATAGTGCACAGGTACTTGTCAAAAATGCTATCAGTAACAAAACACACCACAAGAATATGAGATTCACCATACACGCAAAACTACAACGCTAAACCAGAAGAGATATTACAGACTAGATGATTCTCCACACAGGCAGGGACACTGACATTCGGATAGAATATACTGGGGATCGTTGTGTTACACAGGTTTAGAATGAGTATGCAATGAATTTTGTGTTAAAACAGATTTAGAATATCTGTAAGTGGTAATGATTTTCTTAGCATCACTTGTCTTATATGTACACCAAGAGAAAGCAGAAAGGTTTAAGGAATCAACATTTTCTTTCTAGTTTCTTGGGTAAGGTATTCAACAACTACCCTCATAGAACATGGAAAGAGTTTCTTTTAGCGGGTACTATTTTTCTTGGTATATAACTCACGAATCTTCCAAAGCAATTGCCAGTAACATGTACCATAATAATTTATAAGAACATATGCACCATAAATTTTTGCAAGCACTATTCTTCTCATGCTAAAAAGATGAATCATACCTGAATAAGCAATAAATGGGTATGTTAATCTCCTTTCCTTATCATTTTTTTTTCCCCTTTTTTCCCGAACGATGTTAATCTCTTCTTGTCTTGGGTTGTTTGATCCCAATACTAGGAGTTGATGATGAAGAAGAGTGTCTTTTAGCAGGCAGTGGTTTGGCTGATGTCTCAGATTTCTTTGAAGGAATAAGAGCCGAATAAAGAATAGCATCAACAGCTTCACGCTGCTTTTTCCTTTTTGCAATTAGATCAGAAGTGCCAACTTTATTTGGATCTCTTCCTTGATCATTTAAATCTCTCCCCTTTTGGCTGCTTGCAGTTGCCGCAGACAGAGCTGAAGCATCCTGATTCCCCTGCTTTCTTCCATCACCCCCAGAAAACGTTTTCAGTCTTTTAGGCATTTGCTCTTTCAAACCTTTATCACCTGTATCTTCTTCAGGGTGGTACATACTTTTCCCTGAATTTTCTAATTTAGATTTTCTCTTCACCTTATGAGAATTCTCTTTGATTTCCTTTCCACCACTCTCTTTTCCTTTAAATTCACCATATGTAACATGTTTTCCCCTCGTTACAAACTTGCCATCCTCGGAAAATTTGTAGTCAACATTTGCAACAACTACAGATGAAGAGTCCACTGGCAAAAGCCCATCTCTACCACTCGTTTTGCTAATTCCCACATCATCTCTAGTTGCTGAAGAATCCTTTTCACGCCCATCATCTCTGCTTTTAGCTCCCTGGTTGATATAATTTGTCCTGATTTTACCAATTCTCTTTGAACTCTCATTTTGTTTCACATGTTGTGAGGCATCTTTAACCTTCTCATCACATTTTAGCTCTGTCAAATTATTATCAAAGTTCTCTGAAGAACAGTTTTTCTGCAAGGATCCTTTAAACATGGACCGATATGGCATTTTAACTGTTCTAACAAGATTTCTCTCCACAGCATCCTTAATGAGAGCAGCCCAGTTTTTGTTTGTCTGCAATGTCCTTGCGTTACCCACAACCAAAAGTGAAAGCTTGGCTCTTGTCAATGCGACATTCATGCGTCTTACATCAGCAACAAATCCAATATTGCTCAAGTTAATCCCAGGTCCAGCAGAGCTTGTTGCTGCTCTTACGGTGGAAAGTATCAGAATATCAACCTCCCGACCTTGGAAACCATCAACGGTATTAAATTCTATATCATCAACGATAGAAGACCCAAAGAAAGTTGAAAACCGAGACCGCAAGAGTGACAGCTGACGCTTGTAAGGAGTTATGATCCCAATCCTTCCAGCAATAAATTCGGAAGGATACCTACGAATATTAAAAATACAAATTTAAGAGCAAGCAAATAAATAAACCATTTTTATTTTCTTAGATAAAAAATAAGGTACTTTATTTAAGAAAATAAAGGAAGAGGTACAGGGAAATAATAAATGAATCATTTACAATGAGGGCAGGTTTTTGCATGGATACTAGCACAGGGTAAGATTAATATTCGTTTGGTAATAATGCAAAGGAGACGTCCATGCATGGTGTGTTGTGTATAATAAGAATGTGGAATTTTTGGTTCATTTATTTAAGGTTAAGGTTGCTTAGGGAGTTGTTCTAGTTGTTTGTAGCGGGGTTTAATTTTGGTTTTTACTACTCAGGTTAATATCACATGGCGGGCTTCCTTTTTGATTCTTACTCATAGGAGTATAGGGATATTATCCATAATTTTCTTGAATTGCAATGTTTTTCTTTAGGAATTTTTTTCTTTTTAATAAAAATTCTGTAGGTGAAGACAACCGGTTCCTTTATTTATTTATTTTTTGAATCTTCCCGTAATTATAAAGAATCTCAAGAAAATACTTTTTGTTGGAAATATACACAAATAAACAAAGCGGACAACATACTTATTCTTGAAAAACTTGACAACTTCAAGAGCAGCATCAACCTCATGCTCGTTATAGAGGGACAACGCACCAGAATTCTTACCACGAAGCTCCCGCCCATCAATAATATCATAAAAAACATAGGGCCCAAGGCCCTCAGTCTCATGAAATGGCGCTAGTTTGCTAGACATTTTGCCATTCAGCAATTTCCTCTCATAAAAATGCGAAGAAGGAAACCGACAAATCTCTGGGTGCATCCTATACTGCAAATAGTAAATATGTACTAGTAAATACAATCAAATTACAAAAGTAAACAAGCAGTGCCATCCTACCCCGCATATCATAAATAAATTTGAACTCTAGTTTGAAGAGCATCACAAGCAAGAAATAAATTCTCACAAAAAGTTAACAGTATCAAGTAATCAAACCAATTTATCTAGATCATAATAGCACAAGATTAACCCTTCTTTGGGCTAGAGGTAGAACCAATATGCTAGTTGCACCACTGTATTTCGTCAAAGATATCCACAGGCAACTGAACATAGTAGTTATTACTCGCAGCAACAAGTGGAAAAGTCATGTAACCCATACATAACTAATTCAAAATGGATATTTAGAAACTCTTGACAAAACATGCGTGAAATATTCATGCTCATGCATGCATACAACAATATAACACCCCGATTTGAATGATCTTTATGACATTAAAATCCTCAGGAGTAAATGACAGATTGCAAGAAATAAATGATACCATCAAAAATGGTGCAGGCATACAACACAAAGTGTAGATGGGTATCGTGTACATATGAGAGAATACTTGAAATTGTCATAATTTATGAGGCATTTTATAAATTGAATCAGGGAAGAACCCTGGGAAGTGAGGCATTATAGGAAAGGATACAGTCCCACTTATAGTAAGAAGAGAGACTGATGTTACTTCAGACACCACCAGAGCCTAGGTTTCGGAAGGGAAAATATAGGAAAAACCTTAGAAGTAGCAGAACAATGTTGAAAAGTATCTGGAAAAATAATGCTTTGAAATTAGAAAAAAAAAATTAATAAGAAACAGGGACTTATAATATTGATACTAGAATATTATAATAGGAAGATAATTCCTCTGAAATTACGTGGACCAACTTTATATACTACATAATGACCCTGGAGTCTGGACCATAACATTATCAATTAAAATACCAAGACAAAAGACACTTCATACCACTAGCAGATGACATGCAAACTACATAACTCTTCCATGCGTGCACGTCAACACATTTATAACAAACAAAAATTTTATTTAAAAAAAAATCAATTACAAAGAAAACGGGGTGTTCTTTGTAAAAAAAAAAATATAAAAAAAACAGACACACACAAAATAACAAAAGAATCTTTTAATTGACTAACAAATATGGGTTATTTGACTTCCTTTTACAATAACCACTTCTCTAAGCATAATTAATTCTTTTCTAAAGACATCATCACTATTAGTCTTCTTCACAAGTAAAAAGTTATAATGCAATATGTTAGATCACTGTGTAAAGCTATAATGCAACTTTTATATGAAATATTGTGAGGAATATTGTCAATTTTACTTTACCTGTTCAGTCAACATAACAACAGGGTGACCAGCCTTTTGCAGACGTTCAAACATGCTACATTCAAAGAGAAATTTACTTGCAACATTTGAGAGTACTGTTGCAGGAAGCTGCTTGGGATCACCAACCTTCAATAATAAATATCGAACTCAAATACCTTCCTAATATGACAAAAGACATTTTAAATTTGAGTGTGAGATATTTCATACCATGATACATTTGACCCCATTTGACTTCAATAGCTGAAGAGGAATCAATGTTGCAGGTTCCACAGCCTATAAGAAGAAAAGTCAACAATTAGAAGAAACGACATAATCATTTTCACTTTTCAGTAATGACTAGATTACAAAGCCTCGATAAAGAAATTTTACTTGAGCAGCTTCGTCAATCACAACAGCATCAAAGAGAGTGTTTTCAGATGGACTGCCAAACCTATGACCTGATACTGATTCAGAACATACGGCATATAGGTCTCCACCGCAGCCACTTAATGTAGTCACCACTATTTCAGCTTCTCGTAGAATAGACTTCCGAATCTTATACTTAAGTCCTTTAATTTCTTCATTAGTTTTCTTCTCTTGTGCCTGGGCAATGCTAAGATCTTTATAAATTTGCTTCTTTTGCTCATAGAGCTTTCTTAGCTTCATCTGTACTTTTGCATCAGACAATTCCTTCAAATCATCTTCCTTATGACTATCATCTTCCAAGGAGTTCTTGAGGTTAGAATTTTCATCACTTAAGTTGGCACGCTTGGCTTCATAAAATCTAATACGATCAACTAATTTTTCTAGATTAGAACGCAATGTTGTTGAAGAGTGTACATTCACATCATTCTTGCTCTCACTCAACTTCATCGTCTCATCTGCCAGACGATGATCAACAAGTGTATCAATGAAGAATGGTAAAGAATTTGGATGAACTGTTTTCACATTTCCAACCCTTACAAGATATGGCTTATACATCTTCCCATCAATGCGATAAAGACCTTGACTGGATATTCTTGACACTAATTCATCAACTGCAGCATTAGATTGAGCACAAATAAGCACCCTTCTTTTAACAGTAGCATCAGTAGATTTTGAAGTCCTTTGCACGTCCTCATTCAACTGTTTAGCCAAGGCAGCATCCTGCCATGCCCTTGCAATGGCAGCAGTCTCACGAATCTTAGTTAATAAAGAATTACTTTTTTTCAAGCTACCAGTACCAGCAAGAGGATTTTCTGTTTTCTCTTTCTTTTCCAAAGGGCATGCAAGCAAACCACTAGCAATAGCCAGAATAGTTTGAGTCTTACCGGTACCTATATATATATATATTCAATAATAACAATGAATCAAAAAGATTACATAACACAAAATCAAACAAAAATTTGAGCAAGGTAATCACAAACCTGGAGGACCCTGGATTAGAGATAATTCCACTTTTTTCTTTGGACTCCGCAATCCGATTGCAACACTGATAGCCTGAAGTTGACTTTCATTAAAGGATGACTTCAGAATTAGTTGTAGTGGTTGAGATAGCTTACTCAGATCGACTTTTGAAAAATCTTTAGAACAAGGACCATCATTTATAGGCTTCAAGATAATTGGAAACAATGGGATCTCTTTTATTGAGGATAATGCCTGAAATTCTCGAAGCTGAGAGGTAATGCTCATAATGCGACTTGCATGCCACTTACTACGTTCAAGAAGATTCTTTCTGGCTTGATTTAAACGTGAAGTGCCATTTTGAAGATAAAATCTGATTAGCAGAATAATTAACCTCCGTTTATTGTCTCTCTCGCGCCTCTCCACCTGAGAAACATATAGGTTTTCTTTAGCATAGTACATCCAGTTTTTCACTATTTTAATAAAAGACCAGACAGCATTTATATTCAACCACAAGCCAACCACCGAATGGCTCACATTCTGTTCTCAATAATTTACAACAAGTTCCATGATTTACATGCATCTCTACTTGCTTAATAAAATAGCCCCTGCAGAAGCGTTACCACTAATTTAGAAAACATTTGAGCGCATAAAAATAAGATCATTCAATGCCACAAACAAAGGAGGTTATCTCTTTTATCTTCCTTTCACTTTATCCTGACAAGTCTCAAACTTCATACAGTAAAACCAGACTACCAAGTGAGCAACAAACTTGCAAGAATAAATGTAGTTAGGAAAATTCAAACTCAACAGTAGACAAGAAACACCAGCTAACCAATTTCAGCTCAGAAATCAATTATAAAGTTATAATGTGGAATCATGTTATAGAAAACAAAAATTTATACAGATTAATAAAAAGACACCTAGATCAATTAGAGCAAGTGCATACAGATAAAAGATAACTGACATTCAACATGAGACTTGCCTACTTTCCCAAAGGAACTTAATTACCTTTCCAACCATATGAACATCATGAGACGACTTTTGAAGAGGCTCTTTTGTAAGCAAAACAAGGTCATTTTCTGAAAAGCTTCTTGATGATGTAGAATCATCGTCATCATGTGCAAAGCGAACAAGATGAAAATCATCAACTCTTTCAACCGCAAGCACTGACACAACACCGAAATACATCTCTTCCCATGAAGGATTTTCTTGAAAAGAACTTTGTAGTTGTGCTTTGAACTCCTCCAAAATCAATGGGCGAAAAATGTCAATATACTCTTCAGGTGATTCAAAAGATACAGGAACCTCCTTTAATTTGCCAAACGTACAACGGTTATCTTCACATGCTGATGTTAAACCAGTTGTTGCAAAGTAATCTATTTCTAAGATAGGTTTATACCATTCATCAAGTCTTGGAGGCTTGAACCTTCTTACTCGAGCCTCCAGCCTCTGAAAGTTACCGGATTTGTCTCCAACAGGTGTCCTGAGCTGGATAAGTTGACGCTTTGGAACAAAAATGTTTGGTTTTGCCAAGGATGATGACTGGCGTCCCACAGAATTGAGGGCAGACTCCAGTGGATCATCTTCTGCATCACAGACTATGTCTTTCAATACCATATCATTTGTTTTCACACTCTCACAAGCTTTATTTGACTTTTTATAACCAACAGCTACATCAGATGACTTCTTCAAATCAACTCTTCCCTGAGATTTTAAAGAATCAATTGTATCGAGTTCAGAGATTCTCTCTTTCTGATTATTATCTACACCTGATTTTGGGAAGGCAACAGACTCTAGTTTTTTTGAGGGTTTATCAGAGTTCAACATAGAGGCAAAACCATCAGTAACATCTGCAGGCAGGGTAGCCTTCAACATATCCTTTGAAGTGTCAACGCCATAAACTTTCTTGCTTGTAAGTCCAATAATTGAAGTGTTTTCATCAACACGGCTAGCCACTGTTTTGGAGTCCAACTTGCACCGACTTATACCAGTATCAGATAACATGATCTCACTGGGTGAAACTTCTTTTTCATCATCAGAAAGAACAATTAAATCATTTCTGTCCTTTTTATCGTTAATTGTAGCTGGGTCTAGGATTTGAACCTCTGAATCCTTGATGGGCCAAGGCTGCACCTCTAAAATAGGCTCTTTCATCTTTAAAGGCAAGCTTTCAGAACTGAAGTTCCTTTTAATATTATCTGAAGCTTCCTTAGATAAAGAAACAGAGAGGTGTGATACTTGTTCAGTTAACTCATCCATGGAGACATTATCTGAATTGAGAAAACATAGCATGTTGACAAAAGATGTCAATGATGGTCATGAAGAATGACCAGAAAGAAAATGAATTGACCAATTTTTTTAAGAGAAAATAAACGCTCACCGCATGATATGAGATCCTCAATGGTTTTGATTGTCAACACAACAGTTTTATGACATGAACCCTTAAACAACTTCAGCAAAGAACCAACTGCTCTTTTCCAATATACAACTACAACTTTAAGTGCTGACTTTCCCCAGTCCACTAGATCATGAAGCCAAGAGAAGTCAAATGCGCTTTTTAATATTTCACAAGAATCAGGCTGCTTAACAAACGAAGGCCCAAACTTTTCAAAGACAATGGGGAGGATCTCAAGTAAGCGAATACAAGTCATCTGAAATTACAAAGAACTAATAATCTTCAGAAAACCTTCGTGATAAGATTGGCACTATGATGCTCAAAAGAAAGGTTTCAAGGCCAAGGCAGGCTGTTTATATTGTATGCATGATCTCCTCTTACAGTAAATAAAGAAATATGAAACTGTGCTTCAAGAAATTCATAAATATGCAAGATTCAAAATATTCAATCCAATGCTTATGTTCCACCAGGGAAATAGTTAGCAACTTGTCAAGCGCAAAAGAAAGAAAACTTCCATGATAAGATTGGCACTATGATGCTCAAAAGAAAGGTTTAAAGGCCAAGGCAGGCTGTTTATATTATATGCATGATCTCCTCTTACAATAAAGAAAGAAAAATGAAACCGTACTTCAAGAAATTCATAAATATGCAAGCTTAAAAATATTCAATCCAATGCTTATGTTCCACCAGGGAAATAGTTAGCAACTTGTCAAGCGCAAAGCTCTGTGTGTGTGTGTGAGAGAGAGAGAGAGAGAGGGAAGGGGGTCAAAATGAACTAGATTGCAATGCCAGGTCAACCAAATAACAGCAGAAGAAAAGAGAGCAACTGCTTTGATGAGACTATAATTTTTCTCAATCTGAAAAGTCAAAATGAACTAGATACACGGATGCCATGCCAATCAAAATAACAGCTGACGAAAAAATCATTAATGAGTACCAAGATGGCACTAATACCTGGCAAATACTAGAATCAATAGATGCCTTCCCTTCAATCAAGCACCTTCTAATACATGGCCACGCAGTTTCTGATAGTAAGCAACAGAATTTTTCTTGCAACTTTTTGTTGATCTCAACTGATTTCCCATCCATACTTACTGTTAATGAATCAAAGACTGGCTGCCTGAGAAATCCGCCATGGGTAGAGAATTTTGATATACCTGTGAAGTCAGATGATTTTTCTGGCATATCTGGAGTAGGTAATTCACCTTGCTCAAGCAATTTGCGAAGAATAAAGAAAAAATGTTGTAACATCTGAAACTTTAGTACAACAATATCCACTTGGACCTGGAAACAAATAAATAAATCTATAAAATAAAATCTAGAGAACAAAGATGAAAACTAAAAGCAATATCATCCCTTGACAACCACATCCAACAATAAAAGGGATATTTGACTTTATTTCCCAATAAGAGACCAAAAAAAAAAGAAAAAAAGAGAATCCAAAAACTGTAAGTGAAAGAAATTAGTAAACTTCTACAAAGCAAGTAAAAATGCAGATACACAAAGAAATCAACAGAAAGACACCTAAATACAGACCATGTATCAGTACGTCCAATGTTCAGGCAAAAGTAGTATACCAGTTTCACAGCATGTCTCAAGCCTAACACAACAGATGATAATGAAGATCCAGAAGAACAAAGAAACTTCAGACCACAAGCAAGACCCCTTGTGTCGGACACGTGTTCCAAGATGCATTTTCCAAACTGCCTCACAGTCTGATTGAAAGAAAAATGTATATTGAAAAGATAAACATTTGGAAATAAGGAGTTATGGAAGATAGTGGGAGAAAGAGATAGGTCCTCACAAAAAGGATAAAATTATCGAGTAAACTATAAATAAGTAGTTTGAAAAATACTTTGTTCAGTGGTGTTTACTCTGTTTTAATTTTTATTTTGTTTTGTTTTAATTAAATCCTTTCATCTTAGAGGATACCTTATCCTTTTTTCCTTTATTTGTTTCTCTTTATTAATAAAACTTTGTTTCTAAACTCCAAAAAAAAAAAAAGAAGTAAAACTCTAAATAAATAATTTTACATAATTACATCACTGGGATCCAAAAGGGAAAGGATCAAGCTTTCGCCCATTCTTGGTTCCCAAGTCCACTGCTTCCGAAGCTCCGCCTGCCCAACCTGAACTAAGAAATGTGCTGTTAACCTGTATCACAACACAGAAAAATTAACACTAACAGATAACCAAAATGCATACAGAAAAGGCTAAATAAATTGAGATCCCAGAGTCCATGTATAAAAGGCTATATGACAAATAAATATTTTTAAAATAATGTATCTCATGTCAATGAAAACCAGTGAAATGATTAACCTGGTGAATGCTCGAATTAGAGCAAGTGACATTGTTGACACTTTTATTGAGTTTTTCTGATCCTTCTCATCTCCACCATCATCAGAACCAGTTGGAAGCCTCCACCCAAATGTTGAAGAGATTTCAGAGGACAAAAGCCATGCTCTAACTGGAATTGTCATTTCTGAATTTGTTTCAGGCTCCACCATTGAAAAACGAGACCGAGCCCAAAAAACAGCCTTCCAAAATGATACAGGAAGAACCAAGGGATTGATGTCAACAAGGACATCAATCCATAACATTGGAATGCACATCCATTCTCCAAAATCCAGAGATGCAATTTTGCTCTGCATGCCGAAGTCCCTCCAAGAACTATCATTCTTCTCTTCAGCATCCACAGCAAATAGGAGTCTAACATCATCTTCATCATCATTCAATTCATTAGAGATGCTTCTCCCTGGGCTTGGTGGGGGGAAGCTACTTAGTAATGAACTTATTAAAACAGCAGCATCAGAAACTAGAATAGTTTGTATGAGATCAAAAGCAGGTTGTCTAAGAGAATTGTGAAGTGAAGAATCCTTCAGAGATGACACAAGAGGAGGGCCCCTGTCCAATGTCAATCAAATGAGTCTGCAACTTCGTCTATGTGCACAATCGTTTATCAATTCCATCATGACCAAGTGACACATATAGACATTGTCAAGCTAACCCATTTATGTATACCACTAAGTGTTAAATGTACTTGCTTAAAAGTCCTTGAAAACGATAAAAACACATTAAATGAATTTGAAAACATAGCTATGGAGCAGTAGTGAAAAGAGAACATAAATTCAGACTTCTACTTGTTGATGAATTTGAAAAGATAATTGCAGAACCAAAATTGATGCTTTGAGAGAACATAACTTCAACTTTTTGTTTATGGCAAAGAGAAAAGTATATCCAGAGGATGCATGCTATAACAATTTTTGTCATCCACTTCTACAGTCCAAATGGTTTCAAGGTGATACAAACTACATTTCCTTCAAAACTCCAAAACTAAATGAATACAACCTGTTCTCATTACTAAGTCTCATTTTCCATGCTATACAAATTTTTCTCCCCAAAAAGGTAAAGGAAGAAAAAAATCACCAAATAACAACACAAAAACACAGACATGAAATCAAATCAAAATCCTCGAAATTATCAAATAAAAACCATGCAACAGTCTAAAAACATAAGACCAAACAATCACAAGGAAGAAAAAAGTCACCAAATAACAACACAAAAACACAGACATGAAATCAAATCAAAATCCTTGAAATTATCAAATAACCTTTAAGAAAAAGCTAGTTCACAACTAAAGCAACAGTCTAACAACATAAGACCAAATCAATCACAAGTAAATTAGCTTACGTACCACATATGTGCACACTCAAATGGGGGGCAAGGCGGGTCCATCGCATAACAGCGGTGTACAATAAGAAGGGCTATCTGAAATCAAAATTCCTCAATAAAAAAACAATGATAATTTTAGGAGGGAAAACATTAAATTTTTAACAAAAAGAACAAAATGTATACATACATGTAACATGGCTCACATAATCAAGAATAAAAACGAACCTGACGAGCCTTTTGCCTTGTTAAAACACTGAAGTTACTGCTCACAGGTACCTGATGGAGGAGAAAATAAAGAAAATGCCTGCGCTGCTTCCCATGCTCCCCATCTTGCAAAGCTTCAAGAGACTGCCATAGTTGAACTTGTAACAAGTAAGGTAACTAAAAGAACCAAAACTACAATATACACATGAAAAGAAGGAACTTTAAATAAAAATGAATCTTCCAAGACATGCCTGCAGAAAAGGCTGAAAAAGATCCAAAATGTCTTTATGGCTTTTCTCATTTCGAGTATGAAAACACTGACCCAAAAGAGTATTGCGCATCACACTTGGAGACAGTGTAGACCTCAACCAAAGTTTACAACCTTAAAGCAAGCCACAATGATTAAAAAATGAAAAACAGTAAGAACAGCATTAAGAGAATAGTTCTGTTGGAATAATGAAAAGAAAATACCTACCAAGCATTTCAAAGAGTAGTCTCAAGCAAGTAACTGCGTGAGAGAAATCTAACGAATCACCACTAACATGGTTAAGTACAATATCAAGAATAATTGGATATCGCTCTAATATCCCTTCTTCAAAAGCTGGAGGTTCTAAGAATCCAAGCCTTCATAAAGGAGAAAGGAGGACAAAAAAAAGAAGAAGAAAAAAGCATTAATACCCAGAAAAGTCGTAAAAGGTTAAGGAATGCTCCGACAATCAAATTTTTTTATCGACCAGTTCCTACAGTGATTTGATGCCAAGCCAAATGGAGACACGATCCAGCTCAGCTCTTGGTCTTGAAGTCTTCATGGCCGATGGCAAAGCTTCTGTCTCCAAAAAGCCAATGAATTTCTTAATCAAGGGCTGTAAAGGTTCCAGGACTGTTGCTCTCCTATGCACAAGGAGAGAACCAATTTAGAAACAAATAATTTTGTTAAAAATAAATAAAATAACACCAAGAACCATTGCGACATTAAAGCATCCATTCTCCAATCCAGAGGAAAAAAAATGATAATTAGCCACAGAACCAGCTGGAGAAGAGAACCCCAAGAAGCAGCAAAACTCAAGGCCTTACAATAAAATCACAAATATTAAAACCTCAAGGTGAAGGCATAACAAAAAGTAACAGGCACTACTACCAAGGAAACAGTACCTCAATTTTCCCATAGATCCAGCTAAACGATGACCAACAGAACGTACTCTTCTCTTGAAAAAAAACAATGCATAGACACCCTGACAAATCAATCATCACTGCATAAGCCAAAAGGGGAACATGAGAGCCAACTAGAAATTGAACAAACAAATGTACCAATGAAATACCGGAAACTGTTGCTGCCCATCCAAAGCAAGTTCGTGTATATTATCAATGGCTTCAATAAATTGTTCAAATTCAGTAAATAAAGACTGGTCATCTAACAGAACGGGGAACATCAAAACCTGTTAAAAAAAGAAAAAAGACAACCAATGAGCTGAATCAACATCAACTCCTAATCACAACAAACCGGCATATAAATATATTTTAGAGAATAATTAGCCAAGATATGCATCACTACAAACATACCAAGAGAAATCATGCCCATAGCATATGACTGTATGTAATATAAGAAAACTTGAGCATCATACGCAATGTACATAGGCTCAAATTAATCAAACTAAATGCCCCTGGCACTAATGCACTATAAAGTTGACTAATCCCTAATCTAATAAGATTATAATGGTTCTAAAAGCAAGCAAAGATTACTTGTTGACTAAGGTCCAACATTCCAATTCAAGTACCCTCCTAAGCATGCTTCTAAAGTTTCTACATACAATGACACTCTATACTCGATGTTTTTTATTATTTCAAAATTATATTTAAAATGATGGCGATGCTCCGTATTATACTGTATGAAGCAACCTTTAGTAATAACTAACATAACAATTCAAAAATGCTTTTTTTGGGGGGAGGTGGAGGGGGGAGGGGCATACAATTTGTTAAAAAGAAAAATGAAAATTGTCATCGTACCTCGTACATGGCACTAACAACTTCAAAATTATTATGAGCTGGATCATAATCTTCTCGTACTAATCTAGAGTTTATCTCTTTTAAGTGCGTAGTCACCCTTTCCTCATCAAGACTTCGTAACACATCAAGAAGGGGACTAATAGAACTCAACTCATACTCCATGCTATACATTTCTTGGGCTTGATGGTGCTGAGTAATACATTGGACACACTGTTGCATTTCCTCGGAGATTCTCCTCCATAGACGTCTGAGAGGAGAATCACCACGCTCGTCTTTGAAGTAGTTGAAAAATGTCTCTAAAAGTGGCCCCATTAATTCCCAAGAACCACACCAAATGTGATTTTCTTTTGGCAAAGAAATCAAGTAATTAAATACATCTGCAAACCTGAAAAAAATGATAGTATAATCTATATTTGATTTTCAAAATAAGTTTATTTATCCAAAAATCAAAAATACTTACGAATAACAAAACCATCAAAGAACCCATACATAGAAAACCGTGAGAAATATGAATTTAAAAGGAATTCATGCACGTGAAGAACATTGGATGGAGACACTAATAATATCACACTCAAGCCTCCTAGGGAGTGAGGAGTAGTGGTTTTGGTGGGATAAATGAAATAATGATATTTAACCTTGTGAAGTGAAGAGGAAGATAAAAAGACAGATTACATTACTAAATTCAAATCTTCTTTGGAAATATTGAGGGCTAAACTCTATCAATCAATTTGAACAGGGTATCTAAAGAATAAGAAATTAAGTAATGCAACTTAAATCATAGACTGCCCAGAAAAATCAATTCAAAAAATTGTGTAAATAACAGTCTGCCCGTTTGGCAATGCTTTACAAGAAAACACTACTGGTCAGTTAGCCCAAAAATCACTTTTATGAGCATAGTGTTACGCCTCACTCATTTGGCTCTCCAAAATCCAAATGTTACTGTCCATGACTCTAAGATCCTTTTATATACTGCTCACCCAAAAGGATAGAGGAAGACCCTAAAACGTGGTGGACACTTTTAGAATGATCAAAAGAGGTCTTAGTCATATTAAAAGACTCTAGATAGCGCTACTAAGTCCCAAAATACTCTAGAAAGATCGGATGGTGCTAGATGGATTGGGACAATCCTATAAGCTCCTAAAATGACCTAGAAGAGCCAAAATGGTTGGTGAACCTCCTAGAAGGATCTAAGTCATGTTTGTTCTAGATTTCTCCATATAAATATCTTTGTAGATATTACTATTTAATTTGAAAAATTCTAGACCCTTTATAAGATCATGCCACTTGGCACAATCATAATCTTTGTTGATTTAGGCTCTGCCTATATAGACTCATTGGGTTCATTTGTAACATAAATCTCATTTGTGAGAATTGTAAGCATTATAAGAGAAATACAAAGCTTTCATTCACTCAAACTCTCTTATCCTTTACCACTTTATCTCAAAACTTACTCTAAGTCTCTTTCTTGAGTATTGGTAGGCTGACTTAGTGCGACAAACTATGCTAAGTGTCACACAATTGTCTAATTTAAGGCTAGAGTCGTGACAGCGGGGTATTAGAACTTTGCCTGCTCGTTATATTTTGGTGGTTCTATTGTCTATATGAAGACCATGGCTGCAACTCCCAACTCCGTTAAAGTTATTGCTTCTGAACGTAGGCATGATGAAAAGAAGAAGAGTGCTACCCGCGACAAGGGATGTAGTAACTATTTTGGAGGCTAGAGTGCCCCGATTAGAGTCCAACTTGAGCGCGTTGGGCGAGCGAGGAGACGATCTAGATGACTGTTACGACGGTTTGGAGACCGAGGATACAGAGATCCACAGCGGCATCAAAGATGCACTGGGTGGGCTAGAGGCCGAGTTAAGGTGTAAGATCGAGTTCCTTCATTCGGAGATTACCAAGGTACAAGATCTCTTCTAAAGAGAACTCACTAATGTTTTACTTAGAGTAGATGAGATGGGTGGTGATCTTGCTTTGTGTAAGCGAGCGGTGGCCATAAAGATGACCACCACCACAACCATTGAGGTAAGGAAGGTCGAGGTACCTAAACCAAATACCTTCAATGGTACTCGAAATGCTCGAGAAGTTGAGAACTTCCTATAGAGACTCGAGCAATACTTCGAGGCCACCAGTGTGAAGGATGATGACAGTAAAATTCGGAATGTTGCATTGTATCTAACTGATACCATCATGCTATAGTAAAATTGGAGACACGGGGAGATGCAACGAGAGGTGTGAATTACAGCCACCTTTGATGATTTCAAGAGAATTTAAGAGGCAATTCTTCCCTGAGAATGCCGAAGAGACTACGTGAAAGAGTTAGAGACTACGTTGCCTATTGTTAGAAAGACTACGTGAAAGAGTTAAAAACTATGTTGCCTATTGTTAGAGAGACTACGTGAAAGAATTTACCACACTCTTGCTCGAAATCCCTAACACTTCAGATAAAGATATCCTGTCCTTGTTCATGGATGGTCTTCAAAATTGGGCAAAGTTAGAACTCAAACGCCATGGTGTCCAGGACTTGGCTGACGCTATTGCTGTAGCTGAAAGCCTTGTTGATTATTCTACCAACAAGGACCCTTCTAAAGCCAAAGACAAGAAGGATGGTGGAACAAAGAGTAGGGGAGAGTAAACAAAAGGAAGAAAATGGAACAAAGATAGTTCCTCTTACAAGTACAAAAACAAGAACAAAGAGAAGGAAGACCGTGACTTCTCGAAGCCAAGATTTAAGTGTCTCCTTTGTGATGGGCCACATTGGGTACGCGAGTGTACTAAGAAGAAAGCTCTCAATATCTTTATTGCCTCCGAACCAAGCCAAGAAAGAGGTGATAGGGAAAATGGTGGTGCACATGTTGGTTCCTTACAACTCCTTAACACCTTACAATCAACCCCTAAGTCACAAGCTAACGGCCTACTCTTTGTGGATGCAACAATCAATGACAAGGCCACTAAAGCCTTGATTGACACGGGTGCATCCCACAACTTCATCTCTATTGAGAAAGCCAGACAGTTAGACTTATCAGTGTCCAATGGAGGAGACTCCCTCAACACAGTAAATTCAGCAGCACGCCCCATCCATGGGGTTGCTCATGGTGTTAAGGCTAATCTAGGTACATGGGTAAGCCAACTTGACTTATCAATAGTGCTTATGGACGACTTTGTGGTAGTGCTTGGTTTAGAGTTCCTTGATGCAGTGCAAGCATTCCCCGTTTCTTTTGCCAACTCTACATGCATTGTGGATGGTGAAAAGGCTTGTGTGGTACCAACGGAGCGGTCCACGAAAATGGGAAACAAAATACTCTCTGCATTTCAATTCAAGAAGGGCTTGAGAAGAGAGTAAAGTTATTTGGCCATCCTAAAGGAGAACGATGATGAAGAGTTGGAACCTCAAGGTAACTTACCCATGGAGGGGCAAACTGTCTTGGATGAATTCCAAGATTTGATGCCTGACGCCCTGCTTAAGAAACTTCCACCTACGAGAGAGGTGGATCATGAAATCGAGTTTGAGCTAGGCACAAGGCCACCCGCGATGAGTCCCTACCGAATGACCCCTCCAGAATTAGCGAAACTCTAGAAACAACTAAAGGAGTTGCTTGATACGGGCTTCATCAGGCCCTCCAAATCTCTTTTCGGTGCCCCGATATTGTTCCAGAAGAAAAAAGATGGCTCACTAAGGATACGCATTGATTACCGGGCTCTTAACAAGATAACGGTGAAGAACAAGTATCCCATCCCACTTATTGCCAACTTGTTCGATCAACTTAGAAATACTAGATACTTCTCAAAATCTACGCTCGGGATACGACCAAATGCGCATAGCAGAGAGAGATGAGTCCAAGACCACATTCGTGATAAAGTATGGTGCCTATGAGTTCTTAGTCATACCATTTGGTCTTACCAATGCAACCGTTACTTTCTACACCCTCATGAATAAGCTATTTCATCCCTACCTCGATCGGTTCGTGATAATCTATCTTGATGATATAGTCATCTACTACAAGACCATGAAAGAGCACCTAGAAAATTTGAGAAAAGTGTTCGAGGTCTTGATGGAGAACCAACTATTCATCAAGAAGAAGTGCTTCTTCACTCAAGAGGAAGTAATGTTCCTAGGGCATAAGATAAAGGATGGAAAACTTATGATGGATGAAACCAAGGTACAAGCCATCCAAGATTGGGAACCTCCTACTAAGATGCAAGAGTTGAGATCTTTCCTCGGACTTGTGAACTATTATAAGCGGTTCATCAAGCCCTACTCAGCAAGAGCAACGCCACTTACTAACTTGCTCAAAAAGAACAAGCCATGAGAGTAGACACATGAGTGTCAAGTCTCATTCGAAGGCTTGAAGAAGGCAGTAAACGACGAGCCGGTTCTTAGCTTGCTCGACCACTTCAAAGCATATGAACTCCACACGGATGCCTCTGATTTTGCTATTGGCGGAGTACTAATGCAGAAAGAGTGTCCCATTGCTTATAAAAGCCGCAAGTTCAATGGCACCGAAAGATGCTACACGGTGCAAGAAAAAGAGACGACTGTCATCATCCATTACCTAAGGATGTGACGGCACTACTTGTTGGACACTCACTTCACGATCATGATCGATAATGTAGACACAAGCTACTTTCAAACTTAGAAAAAGTTAAGTGTCAAACAAACTCGGTAACAAGACTTCTTGGCAAGATTCGACTATAAGCTTGAATACAATCCTAGGAAGGCCAATGTGGTGACAGATCCCCTAAGTAGAAAGGCAGAGCTGGCCATCTTAAGCAGGTCTGATAGCACCTTGATGGAGAAAATCAAAGAAGAGCTAGAACACGATGTTCTTTCAAAGAGCCTGCTGCCCCCAGTGAAAGAAAGAAAGACGACGCTTTTGACTGAGCAACGGACTTCTTTATACCCAAAACAATCGACTATGTGTCTAAGTGGAGAAACTTAAGAAAAAAGCTTATTAAAGAGTACCACGATTCTTTGTGAGCTGGTCACCCAAGTCAGAAGCACACTCTTACTCTTGTCAAAATTATCTACTATAGGCCTCAACTGAGGGATGATGTTGAGGCCTATGTGCGAACTTGTCTTATGTGCCAACAAGACAAGGTGGAACAACAATCACCAGGCGGATTGTTGGAGCCTCTCCCTATTCCTAAGAGGCCGTGGGAGAATATCTCTATGGATTTTATCACTAGTCTGCCTAAGTCGGAAGGCTTTGGCAGTATTATAGTGGTAGTTGATCGCTTCAGCAAGTATGTCACCTTCATATCTGCTTCACCCAATTGTCCCACCGATGAGACCGCGCAGCTCTTTATAAAACATGTCGTGAAGCTCTAGGAAGTCCCATTGAACATTGTAAGTGATCGTGACCCCCGATTCACTAGAAGGTTTTAGATTGAATTGTTCAAGTTGATGGGTTCGTACTTGAAATTTTCTACTACCTTTCACCCCCAAAACGATGGCCAAACAGAGAGGGTGAACAGCTTGCTGGAGTTATATTTGAAGTATTTTGTAAGTGCCAACCAAAAGGATTGGACAAAATTACTTGATGTAGCCAAATTTTCTTTTAATCTCCAAAAGAATGAGTCCACGGGTAAAAACCCCTTTGAGATAGTCATAGATCAATAATTTATGACCCCACATGCTTTAGCAACAAGTTACGGTAAGAGGAGTTCAACGGCATTCAAGTTTGCTAAAGCATGACATTAACAAACAACGTTGGCTAGAGCCTACTTGAATAAAGATTCTAAAAAAATGAAGAAGTGGACGGACAAAAAGAGGAGGTACGTTGAGTACCAAGAAGAGGATTTAGTCCTTGTCAAGCCGCTACCCCAACAATTCAAAATATTGAGGAAGGTGCATAAAAGGTTGGTGGGCAAGTACGAAGGTCCATTTCCGGTACTCAAGCATGTGGGTAAGGTCCCCTATAAGTTTCAACTCCCTGCCAAGTTAAAGATTTTCTCTATCTTCCATGTTAGCATGCTAAAACCCTACCATCGAGATGAAGAAGACTCTTCAATGAGTGAGTCCAAAAGGGCTCCTACTACGGTGGTAACCTCTTTTGATAAAGAGGTGGAGTATATTCTTGCCGGTCACTTGATCTGCCGACGTAGTGTACTTAATTATCGAGAATACCTAGTGAAATGGAAGAATTTGACCGAGGCCGAGGTTAGGTGGGAGCATGAGGATCCCTTATGGCAATTCAAAAACCATACCGAGCGGTTCAAAGTCGATGATGTGACAGGGACGTCGCGAATTTGAGTGGGGGAGAGTGTTACGCCCCACTCATTTGGCTCCCCAAAATCCAAATATTACTGTCCATGGCTCTAAGATCCTCTTTATATACTGCTCACCCAAAAGGATAGAAGAAGACCCTAAAACTTGGTGGACACTTCTTGATCATGCTAGAAGACTCTAGATGGCGCTACTAAGTCCCAGAAGGCTCTAGACAAGGTCGAATGATGATAAATGGGTTGAAACAGTCCTAAAAGCTCCTAGAATGACTTAGAAGAGCCAAGATGGTGAGTTAACCTCCTAGAAGGATCTAGGCCATGCTTGTTCAAGATTTCTCCATGTAAATATTTTTATAAATATTACTATTTTATTTGAGAAGATTCTAAACCCTTTGTAAGATCATGCCACTTGGCATAATCATAACCCTTGGTTGGTTTAGGTTTTGCCTATATAAAGAACTCCTTAGGTTCATTTATAACATAAATCCCATTTGTGAGAATTGTAAACATTCTAAAAATAATACAAATCTTTCATTCACTCAAATTCTCTTATCCTTTGTAACTTTGTCTCAAATCTTACTCTAAGTCCCTTTCTTAAGTGTTGGTAGGCTGACTTAATGCAACAGAATATACTAAGTGCCGCACGATTGTCTAATTTAAGACTAGGATCGTGATAATAGGACAATATTAAAAGAGTATTTAAAATTTGGAAGAACATTCCAAGAGAAGTTAGTAAATTTAGCTTCTCCACAACAGCTTTTAACAAATACGAGAAGTTATTTTGAAGTTTACCTGGAACTTTCATTACAGAGAATTTCATATCTATCCCCTTATATTGACAAAAAGCTACAATAAAAGATATTCTATCGAAATAGTGACTAAGAAGGTATGACTTTTGCTTCTCATTTGCTAAGGTTTAAAAGCATGAGCAAACTTAAACAAGGTCTTGTCAAGGTAAAAACAACAACGATCACAATCAATACCATGCTGCACACCAAAAATACAAAAGAAAAAAAAAAACAAAACAAACAGAAACTCCACATACATGATAAGACAACTGCTTATAAAATTAAAAGGGCCTGCAATTGCTCGTACATATTTTTCAAAATTTAGAACTTTGTTTCTCATTAAAATAAATAAAATAAGCAAACAGCAATATTGCTCAGCATTCAATACTCATCAGAACAATTATCCTCGAATTGGTTTCTTATAGTCAAACAAAATCAGTTCTAACAAGATGGAATTCAGTTTGCCGGCCAAAATGTTCGTTTAAATCTTTTGAAAGTAAAAATAAACACTTTCAACAAAAGAATGTCAATCTAAAACAGGGAATTGTTAAAACGAGGATACACTGTAAAGAAAAGTAAGTAAGAGCCTGATAAATTAAGTTCACAAAACAGAAAAGCTATCTACTTGGCCAAGTAAAAACATATAAAAAAAACATAGTACACCTATACCACCAAAAATGTATAACTCCTAAACAATAAGGTTGAAATTTAAAGAAAATCAAACAACGAATATGCAATGAGCCAAAATAACAACTAGTCCCAAGAACAACAAGGCATACATTAAACCATAATCCGTGTGTCGCATCAACCCATTAGTCAAATTTCATTACTTGCTCTAGTTTTCTTTCATTTTCCTATCAACCAAACAAAACCCAGATACAAAATGACGATAAGAAAGCCATGGAAGACAATAAAGCAGAGGCTATGACAATTATTCATCCATTATCAGATAGTTGCAGAGGCTTTGAAAGCAACAATTTTTATCTGAAGAACATTTTACCATTGTTCTTTGCTCCAGTGGAGAGAACGGTGTTTAGAGGGATCAATGCGATCATCGACATCGTCTTCTTCTTCCTCCTCCTCAATCCCTCTCCAACGGTCCAGTAGCTCTGCTCTCGTCGCCAGCCTTTTCGCCATTGATGGTGAAAATTCAGAGAGCACAAGAGTATTATAGGGTTTCTTCCCTCCCTGACTCAGGATTTTAGACAAAAATTTATAGAGGGAAACCAAAAGCGAGACAGTGGCTTCTTTATATATTTATTTATTTATATTTTATTCATGAGATTAATATTAACACCCCTTATATAATTATTGAAATTACAGTGAGAACCCTGTACCGAATATGTTTACATTTAACGGCCCCAACGTTATGGAAAAATAATTCCAAATTTATCATGACATAATCTAGTCTTTGTTAATTTATTGTGGGAGGTTGAGCATTTTGGAGCATCAAATTAAACCTTTAATTTTGATTTTTCTCTCTCAATCATTTTCATGAAATTTTTAGTACAAATTTTCCCAAATCCTTGGACAGAAAATAATTAAAAATAATAAAATCAAAAATAAAAACACGAATACAAAAATGATATCCCCTCGAGAATGGTGGAGAGAATGGACTATAGTTTTTATTTATTTTTCTGTTTTGATTTTTAAAAATTTTTTAATTTTATTTTTACTTAATTTAAGGCAATTTTGAGTTAACTATTTTGTAAGAGAAATCATGTTATTTACTTTCGATTTTCCCCAACTTACTTAATTATAGTGGGATAGATTTATATATATATATATATATATATATATATATATATAAATGAGTTACTTAAGAGAATATCATTAATCGAAGCATCTCAAAGAAAGGAGACGAAAAATGGATCACAAACATAATTATGAACAAATGTGTGAGTTACCTAATTCTTCAAGAGAAAGAGATAATAAGGACTACCTGCAATCTATTACCTTCAACACTTGCTCTTAGCGGGATAGACTATATGAGATCATTAATACCTATGGAAAATAAAATAAAATAAAACTGACTACTAAACAAATCTAGATCTAAAAAGAAATCTCATATTTAAGATCTGGACCGAAATAAAATCCACACAAAATGTAGTACTATAAACTAGATCTAGATCTAGACTTATTAAAATTGATAAATAAAAAAAAAAACAAAAGAGAGGAGGAAGATGAGAGTGAGAAGAGAAGGCCAGAAAAGGAGAAAGAAACCCAAGCAATTAGTTAATTAAAACAATACTTGAATGTTTAATTTGATATAGTTCTAAAAAAAGTAAAAAACACATAAGTTCAACCATCTAGAAAGGATAAGAAATAAGTGGACATTTTATAATAGCCATCTAGAAAGGATAAGAAATACATGGACATTTTATAGTAGTTTTACCATCACTCATTTGTTAGTCAAATTTGAAAAAAAAATAGGAATGTGATAAAGTTTTATTTAATAATCAATTGTTTCTATTAATGTAAAATGTAATGATTTCCCAGATCTTCGAAAGAATATAGCCCTTGAACTGTTCGATGTCTTCTGCCTTTGCTTCGATTACTTGGAGGTCATCTCTTCGGACGTCAAGTAGGATCGCTCTCTTTACCAGTTGTAGATGTTAGAAAATAAACTTATTTGTGACCCATTGAGCCATAGATAAGTAGTTAGTTATTTGAGTTTGTATTGTGAGTTAGGTTTATTTTGATATGTGTATCTAATAATCCATAGTTTAATACCCTAGTTTCTAGAGTATTCTTGTATTTGCTAGATTGTATAATTAATTATGTGGTTAGTGGTTGGATGAAGCATTCTTAAACAATCTAGAATCATCTTTGGAGTAGTATAAATAGAGTGTTTATTCCCCCCATTTACATCAAGCCAAAGAGAAACAATTCAAGTAGTAATACAAGTTCTTCTCTTCCACCAAAATTCTCTCTAGTTTCTTTCTTAGCCTCTCTAGCCTTTCTACCCTTAAAAATCTCCTATTTCTAACAAAATGGTATCAAAGTAAAGTTGTGAGTTTTCTTGAAATTCTAAGTATGCTATGTAGTTGTAGTTTTAACTGATCTTCAACATTAGAAAATAATTCTTGAAATTGAGAGTCTTAGCCATTTGGCCTAAACATACTAATATTACATATCAAATCGAAGTGCTCAACAAGACGAGCACATAGCCACCAAAATTAGCTCAATTGGAGTCTGTAAACAAGTCGTCAGAAGTTTGCTGCCACAAACTGAGTCAACTCACCAAGTTGAGCTAAGTCAGAGCTGTTGATCGAGCCGTCAGAGCATTTGACCACACCGTTGACTAAGCTGTTGGAGCCGTTGATCAACGTTGATTGTTGATCGAGTGGTTGACTTTGACTGTTGACTTTGACCAATCGATATACTAGTCAATCTTAAGGTTTTTCAATGTTCTGGATCCATCCGTATAGTCAAAATTTCTGAAACCTCACTTTGTTAAGAGTTATAGCTACCGATAATTTATCATCTCTTTAAGTTCCACCACTCTATGGCAACAATTTTGATAATTGGACTATCAAAATGAAGGTCCTCCATAGAACACATGATATTTGGGATATAGTAGAGAAAGGCTACGAAGAACCAAAAGATGAGGTGTACTATCCACAACACAAAGGAATAGTTTAAAAGACTCAAGAAAGAGAGACAAAAAGACTCTATTCCTCATCTACCAAGCCTTAGATGACGATGGATTTGAGAAAATCTCAAGTGCAACCTCTGCCAAGGAAACATGAGAGAAACTTCAAATCTCATATAAGGGAGAAAAAAAAGTTTAAAAGGTTTGCCTTCAAACTCTAAGAGGAGAGTTTGATTTGCCATATTTAACAGAGACTGAGTTAATCTCTGACTATTTTTCTAGCGTTCTAACCATTTCTAATCAAATAAAGAGAAATAGTGAGAAACTAGAAAATATTACAATCATGGGAAAGATTTCTCAATTATTAGATCCAAAATTCGAGAATATTGTTACTGTCATCGAAGAAACTAAAGATTTAGGAGCCATGATGATAGAACAATCTTAGGTTCCTTGCAAACCTACGAAGAAAAGAAAAAGAAGATACAAAATTTCAATGAGTAGCTCCTCAAGGCTCAACTTCAATAGAAAGAAGAAGATTTCGGCAATGGACGAGGATATGGAAGAGGTTGTGGCCAAGGAAGAGGTCGCAGATATGGAAGAGGAGGAAGAGGATACTTCAACAACAATTATAAAAATGAAGATAGAAGAGAAAGCTCAACAAGATGTCATAGAAGAGGTAACCCGCAGCATTGTCATGATAAATCCCAAATCAAGTGTCACAACTATCAGAGATATAGTTATTATGCTTCCAAATATAGAGCTCTAAAGAAAGTGTAAGAGAGAGCCAAATATGTCGAAGATAAAAGACAAGAGGAAGATAATTATTGTTAGCATGTAAGGAGACCACTTAGTGCCAAGAAAATAAATTGTACCTTGGCAGCGGAGCAAGCAATCATATGTGTGGAAGAAGAGATATGTTCGTAGAGCTTGATAAGTTGGTGACTAGAAACGTTTCATTTGGAAATGATTCCAAGACAGCAATAAAGGGCCAATCTAAAATTCTCATACGCTTGAGAAAAGAGAACATCAGTTTATTCCAAACCTTTACTACATGCCTAACATGAAGGGTAATAATTTGAGTCTTGGCCAACTCTTAGAGAAAAGTTATGATATTCATATGAAAGAAAATAGTCTTTTTTTTTAAGAGACAATAGAAACAAGTTAATCACCAAAGTGCCAATGACAAGAAACAAAATGTTCTTGTTATAAATTCAAAAAGATGTAACAAAGTGTCTAAAGGCTTGCTACAAAGATTCATCATGGCTTTGGCATCTAAGGTTTGGATATCTCAATTTTTACTGTCAAGAATTATTAGCAAAGAATGAGATGGTACGATGTCTACCTTTCATCAATCAACCAGACCAATTATGTGAAGGATGCTTATTAGGAAAGCAATTCAGAAGAAGTTTTCCAAGAGAATCAAGTTTCCTAGCCCATGAACCGCTTGAGCTCATATATATCGACGTGTGTGGTTCAATAAGACCAAACTCTCTCAGTAAGAGTAACTACTTTCTCCTTTTTATTGATGATTTTTCATGAAAGACCTAGGTATATTTCTTGAAGGAGAAATCAGAAATATTCGAAAAATTCAAGAAGTTCAAGATATTTTTTGAAAAGAAAAGTGGTCAAAGTATCAAGACAATGAGTTTTGATAGAGGAGGAGAATTCACATCCCACGAGTTTCAGAAGTATTGTGAAGACAATGGTATCCATCGTTCTTTAACGATACCATGATCTCCCCAACAAAATGGTGTCATAGAAAAGAAGAATAGAATAATCCTTGACATCGCCAAAAGCATGCTTAAAAGTAAAGGAATGCTAAAGGAGTTTTGGGCTGAAGCTGTAACTTGTGCAGTTTACCTATCAAATTGCTTTCCAATAAGAAGCGTGTGGAGAAAGACGTCACAAGAAGCTTGGAGCAAAAAAAAGCCTAGAATTTCTCATCTAAGAGTATTTGGAAGCATAGCTTACACTCATGTGCCTGATGAAAAGAGAAGGAAGCTCGACAGTAAAAGTGAGAAGTTTATCTTCATCGGCTATGACTCTAACTCAAAAGGCTACAAGCTCTATAATCCAAGTAGTGGCAAGACCATTATTAGTCGCGACGTAGAGTTTGACAAAAAAAGCACCTGGGAATAGCACACACAAGAGGGAGATTATGACTTCTTACCATACATTGAAGAAGAAAGCGAGCAATGAAAAATGAAGCAAGTAAGAGAAGAACTACAAGAGCCTGTTACCCTACCTATTTCACCAACGGCAAGCACTCATCAAGAAATAACACTAGGATCATCTTCAAGCAACAATTCAAGTGAAAGGATACCAAGATTAAGGAGCTTACAAGAGATATATGAGATAACTGAGAATCAAAATAACTTAACTCTCTTTTGCCTCATTGCTGATTGTGAATCATTAAACTTTGATGAAGCTATTCAAAGTAAAAAGTGGCGAGATATAATGGATGAAGAAATAAAGGCGATCACAAAGAATAATATACGGGAGCTTGCTACACTTCCCAAGGAGCACAAAACAGTTAGTGTGAAATGGGTTTATAATGCTAAGAAGAGTGCTAAAAGAGAAGTAGAGAGGTATAAGGTAAGATTGGTTGTAAAGGGATACAATCAAAGACCCTGCATAGACTATAATGAGGTATTTACTTCTATCGCTCATTTAGAAACTGTACGATTGATCATCTCATTAGCTGTTCAAAATAAATAGAAAATTCATCAAATAGATATCAAGTTTGCTTTCTTAAATGGAGTTCTTAAAGAAGAAGTCTATATAGAGCAATCATCATGATATGAGATTAAGGGACAATAAGATAAGGTTCTGAAGTTGAAGAAAGTGCTCCAGCTAAAGCAAACACTGAGAGCATGGAATAACTGCATCGACAAGTACTTCCAAGATAATAACTTCATTAAATGTCATTATGAGCATGCGTTGTACATCAAAATAAAATATGGAGATATCTTGATCGTGTGCCTCTATGTCAATGATTTGATTTTCACAGAGAGTAATCCATCCATGTTTAAAGAGTTTAAGAAAGTAATGACAAAGGAGTTCGAGATGACCAACATCGAACTCATGTGTTACTATCTTGGCATAGAAGTGAAGCAAGAAGAAGATGGAATTTTCATTTCATAAGAAAGTTATGCTAAAAAGATCATCAACAAGTTCAAGATGAATGATTGTAAGTCTGTCAATACACCGATCGAATATGGAGTCAAATTATCAAAGCATGACGAAGGAGAAAATATGGATCCAACACTCTACAAGAGCTTAGTTAGAAGTTTGCACTACTTAACTTGCACAAGACCTGACATTCTCTATTTTGTAGGCCTGGTCAGTCATTACATAGAATCTTCAACAATCACTAACTTGAAAGTTGTCAAAAGAATCCTTCGATATATTAAGGTACAACTAATTTTGGCTTACGATATTCATCATCTAATAACTATAATCTTGTGGGTTATAGTGACAGTGATTGGAGTGGAGACTTAGATGATTGAAATAGTACAAGTTGTTTTCTATTTCTTCATAGGAGATACTGCTTTTACATGGATATCTAAGAAGCAACCAATCGTCACACTTTCAAGCTGTGAAGTAGAGTATGTTACAGCTACATCTTGTATCATACAATTTGTCTAAGAAATTTGTTAAAGGAACTATGCCTTCCGTAGAATGAATCCACTGAGATTTGTATTTATAATAAATCAGCAATTGCTTTGGCAAAGAATCCTATCGTCTATGATAGAAGCAAGCACATCGATACCCGCTACCATTATATAAGAGAATATGTTGTAAGAAAGGATGTGCAATTGAAGTATGTGAAGACTCAAGATCAGGTGACAAATATTTTCACCAAACCACTCAAGCATGAGATTTTTCTTAAGTTAAAAAATTTAATAGGTGTCACAAATCAAGTTTAAGGGGTATTAGAAAATAAACTTATTTATAACCCATTGGGTCATAGATAAGTAATTAGTTATTTGGGCTTGTATTGTGAATTAGAATTGTTTTGGTGTGTGTATCTAATAGCCCATAGTTTAATACCCTAGTTTCTAGAGTAGTCTTATATTTGCTAGATTGTATAATTAATTATGTGGTTAGTGGTTGGATAAAATATTCTTACACAATCTAGAATCATCCTTGAAGTAGTATAAATAGAGTGCTCCTTCCCCCATTTGCATCAAGCCAAAGAGAAATAATTCAATTAGTAATACAAGTTCTTCTTTTCCACCAAAATTCTCTCTAGCTTCTCCCTTAGCCTCTCTAGCCTTTCTACTCTTAAAAATCTCTTATTTCTAACAACAGAGGGTGAATTTTGTATTGGATTTATTGATGCACTCCGCGAAGGGTCAATATAAAGACTCTACCTACTATTTTTGGGTGCTTCGTTTGGTGGAGGAGGAGGAGGCAATGCCATGGTTCATGTTAGTGAGTTTGATTGTTCTACTCTCTGACCCTTTCATAAGAAATCAACATTTTGTTTGATTCTACATAAATTGTAAAGACATTTGTTCATTTGAAACATGATGAAAGTCACGTTTGAGGAAGTGGGATAAGCCTTTTAATTAGATAACGTTACATTTCCAAGCACATTGGTAGATTAGATTTCACTTGCCTGGTGCTTACAAGCCCACATGTAAGTTTGACATAGTCCTGCTAGACTGAATTAGGATTGTAAGCTTTATGCATTTCTTTTGTATGATAGTCATCAAGCCCCAAAATATTTATACAATTCGTTTTCCATCCTCTCTTATATGCAACTAAACAAATATAAATCCTTTTAAATATTAGTGTCTCATCCTCACCAACATCATTTTCAATTATTACCGTTGAACTTGGTTGATCTCCTCTAATCTTTAGCATAATCTCATAAAATTCATATTGCCCTTTTATGGAACCCTCGTACAAAACAACAACCTTCATTTTTTTTGCTCTACAGCAACGAGCCTTAGATACTCGCACCGTTGTATTCTATTCTAACTTGGCCATGAGATCACCAACAGAAAAATCCTTGCTGGGTTTTAGAATATCAGTATATCTATGAGATAGCTATCTACTATTTGCATGCTTGTTCTTTGAAGTCTGTGCACATGTGTATTTGTCATTATAAGTTTTCACTATCATTGCAAGTTTTTTTGTTTTTTGTTATTTTTTTTCCAAGCTGTGGAGCAAAAATCTCCTAGGGACACTTTTTTTTGCACTTGACTTTAACCCGATCCTTATCATTCTTTGTGAATTCTATACTTTTTCCATTGCTGATACCATACCCCCTAATAGCTTGTCTGGACATTGCAGCATTTTCAAACACTAACCCAATCCTGAAAGTAGGATCCTTCATATCAGTTTCTAAGTTAAACATTGGAAATTTTGGAGTTCTTTTGATAATCTTTCTCCTCTCTGATATTGATAAGTCTTTGGTAGCCATCCTTTGTTCTTCATTTCGTCCGCCATCTTCATTTTCGTCAGATTTTGTTCCTTCACTTTCATCCACTTTTCTAGCCTCATCTTTAGCTTGTTCATCATACTCATATGTTGCATTTTCTTCCTCATTGGACATATCATATTCACCATCACTCATATCCGTATACTCACTCTTACTAAAGTCGTCATCAAATATTGAACTCTCATCACTTTTATGATCAGATTGGTTCATATTTCCCCCAGCTTCTTCAGATTGTTGAACTTTTGAGTTATTCGCTTCTGACCCTTAAGCGGTTTTGTCTACAACTATGATATTTATCACCCTCGTAGATGAAATCACCATAACTATCTTAGAAACATCTTCATCTATCTTCATTTGAACCATTAGTTTATACCCAATACTATAGGGCAAGTGGTACCAGAACATACAACTCTGTTTGTGATCTAGGCCGCTCTTAAAATCATAAAGCTTCGACACGGAAATAGGGTCACAATTCTCTATCAATTCACATAACCCACCATCATAGGTTTTTTGCCTGTTAACCTCCCTAAAACCTCCCTAAAGATAGTTCCATAATGTACTTTTATCACGAATAAATTAAACATGATAACTACAACAGAAAAAATTCCATAAACGTTATTGATGCAATATCAGAAAATCATATTATATTAAGAATTTCATAGTCACCATTGATACGAAGAAAATGAATAGAGCATATAACATTTTAGTGAGTAGAAAGATATACAAATATGCATGGCATATGTTTCAAGTCAATAGTTTTCCTACAAAAGGCATGATAAATATTGGAAATCTATACAATTTACTAAGTTAATGGTCTTCCACTTCTTTTCCCCTCCTTTTTACTCTATATCTTCGTAAAATTTCTATCCAGCAAATTTTTCTCTTTTCTATCGTAAAGATGCAGAGTATCTTGATAACCATATATTAAAAAATGAAAAAAAGGTAGTTTTAGTTCTTAATTCTTAAATGATATATCCAAGATACTACAGAGTTATTTGGCAGTGCCCAAAAGGAGAATTATTCCACTATTTCTTTTGGGCCAATGTCAATTTAGAAATTTTGATTTTAGCAGTTTATTAATTGAATAAGTGACTTGTTTGAATATTGATCTTGATTGACTGTAATAAGAGCTGCTAGAATTATGTCAAAAAGATTGCAATGTCCAGTATCGAGTGTTGGAGCAGTTTCTCACCAGCCGTCTACGTGTCTCTGAACCGCTGATGAAGTATTCTCCAACTGTCCATGTGTCTTTGCTATTCCAAAGTACTCTAAACTCCAAGCAAGGTCGGAGAGGTGGGGGTGGCTACCTGCAAAGACTTTCCGATACTTAAGTCAGTGATCTATCTTTAATTTTTTAGTAGCAAGGAATTTAGTTCTGTATGAGTATATATTCGTTTCTTACTCATAAGCTTTTTTATATACTTTTTTCTGTAAGTGTACATGCCACTCTCAGGAACGCATTACTCATATATATATAATTCTGAGACTGTGACCCATATGAGCCTCTATCTCAAGACTGAGTACCTTTCTCCTCAAAACTTTTTCCAGAGGTCACGGGCCGAGATTACCGTGATCTTCTCTGTATCGTTATAGCCTGATTTCCACCGCCTCCTACGGCTTGAATCTGTCAGGGGTGAGATTTGGGCAAATCGTCGTTCTTTCATGACGGCTCACACCTACCTAGGATCGTATTAAATGCTCTATCTGGGTCTGGAGTTGTAAGCTGCTTTCCATTGTATTCTGATGGAAGACCTTTAGGGCTTCCGACCCCCCCAACTGTCGAGGTAAGGGTCGGACCGGGCTGAGTCTGTCCAGGGTCTGTAATGGGCTCGACCCTAAACTCGAAAGGCCCAACGGCCGATTGTGATATCACGTGTGACCCATGTGGCCTTCAGCTAATCACTCTCGACACCCGTCGAATAGTAGGCCTTGTTTGTGACCTGTTCTACCGCTTAATCATCCACGTGGTGCATGATTTGGGAATGGGTCCCACAACTGCCCCCATTTTCCTACTCGATGGATTCGTA
The DNA here is from genome assembly GCA_002914805.1 of Parasponia andersonii. Lineage (NCBI taxonomy): Eukaryota > Viridiplantae > Streptophyta > Magnoliopsida > Rosales > Cannabaceae > Trema > Trema andersonii. The sequence goes on from JXTB01000008.1 coordinate 634,792, forward strand.
TCCGTCAAGTGGGGAAATCGTTTATCCGTTCCTCCAATCTGGGGGGTGCATGTGGCTCCCTCCTTGCTTACGCGGAGGCACGCCATCCCATGTCACGAAATCTGTTTAAATTTTGAAGTTCCGACTGTTCGGTCTCCTTTGCTCTCCCATTTTCCAGAAAAACTCTTCGGCTCTCCCTCTATAAAAACTGCAATTGCGTTCATTTGCCACTTTACTAAAATCTTCAATCATTCTAGCCTCATAAAATCCTAAGGTTTCCGATTCGTTCCCCTCTAGAGACTTTTACTCTTTCAGTCGCATTCAGAACAATGGCTTCAAGTCAAAACCAGGAATTGTGCCCCGTCGTGGATTCAGAGCTAGATTCACTGAGGAGACAACTCTGCCTCCCTGGTGGAGTGACGCTGCAAAGTGTCGAAGGCCTTATAGATTAGTATCTTCATCTTTGTGCCCCTGAAGGCTCTATCATCTTGGGCAGAAAGCATCTGGACTGACTGCGATTCCCCCTTTCTCCTCTGGTCCACCAATTTTTCTCTTTGATGGAGATCCACCCAATGCAACTGAATGCAAATGGGATCATGATTTTGATGGAGCTTTCTGCCCTGTCAGTACTTTATAATTTGCATATTGATCTGGAGGTGGTCTTTTATGCTTACAAGCTCACCTTCATCCCCAAGAAGAGCTCCTATCCCTCTTTTTACCTCCAACTGCTGCCGAGATGTCATATCTTCTGGGGCCTACTGAGGTCAGACAAACAATGGGACTTCCATACCAAGCTATATGCCGTTGGAGGGGCGTGGTGCTCCCCTTGGGTGAATGGAGAGCATTTCCAAGTTCCCTCGGCTTTCCTGCAGAGTAAGTATTAGGTCGTAATTTTTGGGTCTATGCCTTCCCCCTATGTTATTGCTCATGTAATTTTGTCTTGTGCAGCCTCGACAGAAGAGAACAAGTTTGAGCCGCATTTGTCAACGAGGCGGCTCAAAGGCCTGGAGAGGATCATCATCTTTGGGTCTCTCGGGGATTGCAGGCACATCCAGGCCGTCCTCAACCCCCTGACGATGAACATGATGCCCAGGATGGTTTCATACCTCCCATTCCCTTTGGATACCTGGGTCATCACAAAGTATATGCGGAGCCGACTTGACACCTCTGCCCTGAACCGATTCCGCGAGACGAACATGACCGGATCACCATGGTGGGTCGGTAGGTTACGGCTTCAAGCTAATTGGCGGGCACCAACGATCTTGTGGCACCGTCTAGCCATGAGCTCGAGGAGGCCGTGAGGCTTGTGGCCGAGGAGTGCGTCAGGCTCCACAAGGAGGAAACCGCTGCCCCTAAGAGGGCTAAAGGTAAGTTTATTTTCGCATCCTTGAGCTTCGTGGGTTGGATTGTGGCCGTGAACTAAACATATTACTTGTTCTTCGCAGGTTCTGAGACAGGCCCATCGGCTGACCCCTCACCCGTCAAGGGGAGGAGTCGCGGCACATAAGGCTCGCGCCAAGGCACCTACTGGCCAGCACCTCGTGGTGCTCTCAGGAGATGAAATGCCAGCGGTCCCCCGCTCCGACGCAGACGGACCTCCATCCAGGGGACCGTCTGCTATGCGGGCCATGCATGGGGAAGAGATGATGCCGAGTCTGGCTAGGGGGTTTGCTACGGCGATCTTGTCCACCCCTGACTTCGGTTCGAAATCGAGCACTATCAGCCTCGGTGGGGAGATTGCCGAGCTCAGTGGAAGGGCTCCGAGATTGAAGTCTAGACTATCCTCTCCTCCCCTGGTCCTCATAAAGAGGCGACACGAGGTCGGCCCGTTTAACGAAGAAGAGGCCCGGGCAGAGAAAAGGGGCAAGGTTGCCCCCTCGTCTGACAGTGACAACGATGGGGCCACGCTGACCCTTCTAAGGAGAAAAAGGTCGGTGCGCAGTGGCCTGCCCAGAGGAGATGCACCACCCCCCTCCGTGGCTGATGGTGCTCCTGGTGGCACCGGACTTCCCCCCGTCCCTACTGCCATAACCTCGGGGGCATGCCTGGCGGGCGGAGAAGGTGCCCTCACGACTAGAGGGTGGGGCCATGTTCCCCTGACGCGAGCGACGCCCAAAGAGAGGGTCCAGCCGCAGAGTCGGAGCTGGAGGTGCTCTCTTTGGAGAATGTTGAGCTGGTCACCAAGCGTACCTTCGCACAGGTTTGGTCCGTTCGATTGCTTCTATATTTTTCGGCATCCTTGCTAAACGCTGACCCTCCCATTTTCTATCTAACTTGCAGCTGGCCGCCATCCAGTCTTTTTACTCCTCTCGCGTCAGGGATTTGACCGAGGAGCTGAGTTCCCGCTCTGTGCTGGTTGAGCGCAGCGAGGCTGCCCTCGCTAAATTAAGGTCTGACTTTGACCTATATCAGAGCTTCGAGGAGGTGAGGGTCAGCAATGCGGTGGCTCACGCTCTGAGCATCGAGAGGGCTAGACACGAGGAGCTGGCCACGAGACTGGCTGAGGCGGAGGCTGACAAGCTTGTCCACTCCGAGGCCGCCAGACTGGCTTAGAACGAGCTAAAGGTCAAGGAGCAGGAGTTGCAGAGTGCTGGGGTAGAGATGGGTCTGGCTTTCGTCGCTCGTGACAGGGCTGTTGACGACGCCAAAGAAGCGAGGAAAGCCGAGGCAAAAACCAAGCTAGAGGCCTACTCTCTGCAACGCAGGCTTGACCGGTCTAATGAGGTAAATCGATATCTCTTCCTGGATCATAAAAATCTGATGGGTGCTCATGTGGAGATGTCCCGCAAACACACTTTTTTGGTTGACTTATCGCAGCAGCAAGCGGAGCTCAGGTTGGTGGCACTGAAAGATAGGCTGGCAGATGCGGAGAAACTTAAAGCGAGGTACCAGAGGCAGGTGGACATCTTTTCTACGGAAAGTTACAGGTCTGGTTGGGAGAATAGAGAGTTCGAAGGCCACGCTAAAGTGGTAATGCCAGACCAATTTGACGATCAGAAAGGCATCGAGAGGGACCACTACTCCGTCAAGCACTATATGCAGCAGCTCGAGGATGAGATCAGTATTATGTATCCAGCTGACGTGCTGAAGATGCTTGCTGCGAAAAAGGAGGGGCCCTCTACATCTGCTTCTGGTGCCATAGAGCTTATCCCCACTCCCGGTCTGCCAGATCGAACTTCGGAAGCCCCAGACGCTCAGCCTAGTCTCGGGGTCTCAACTGGTGAAGGGTCTGGCGCGGTTATTGTATCTAGTGACGAATCCGACCCTGCCATGCCACCCTCCACCGGGGCTGGTCCAAGCACCGGGATTGGTCACGCTCCCATGGACGGAGGTAACTAGGGTTTCTAACTATGTATATTTGTAAAGCTGACCTTCGTTGTAATCCTTCGAATAAATAATAAAGACAGTGCAACTCTCGTTGTCTGTTTTCTTTTTCTTTGTTGACCGCGTCTGACCGTCTGTATAAATAATTGTATGGACTCAATTTCGAAATATTAGTGAGTCTTCCTTGGGTCATGATGGCCAAGATTAGTTTTGGAGATAGGGGTGCAAGTTTTGGCTCATCCAGTTTCATGGAGGCATAACTCTTGTTATAACTTATTTTGGCAGAGTTCGACCTGCGCGTGTGGCTGGACTTTTCCGACCCCAAATGGGACCGTGCTCAGAACTAGCTCCAGGGATTGGTCGACCATTGTTTGGACCCGTCGTTGCAAAGGAGAAGGCCTGGGCTCGGCTCTTACCGGGAACAAACAGGGCACTATCATTCCGACATCTCATTAAGAGTCCGTTCTAGACCTGCATCCCGTAAGTAGGGTTTATGAGGGCACACCACTATTAACCGTGCGCTTTGTATTTTCAGGACGTAATAAACAGGCTTTAATCTTAATTTCTGTCTTCACGTTTGGTTTGGCACTGGACTACTTCCAATGGGTAGACTCCAAATCCGTTCACACCCTGATCATGCGCAAATAAATCATCCCCTAGGTAGAGCCTGCTTTCCTTTAGCTCTTCGTGTAGCCAAAACATTCCTTAGGGAGGGTCCACTTCCAACGGGTGGATCTCGACCCTGCTTTCCTTTAGCTCTTCGTGTAGCCAAAACATTCCTTAGGGAGGGTCCATTTCCAATGGGTGGATCCCGACCCTGCTTTCTTTTAGCTCTTCGTTTTTTGTGACTCTCATAGTATGAGCGTTTTTAAGGTCTGCTGGCAAGTTTTTGGTTGCACAGCATTTTCTTCTTCATACATTTTCTCAGGTCATCGACGAGCGACGTGACTCCTATAGTATGAGCATTTTTGAGGTCTGCTGGTAAGTTTTTGGTTGCACAGCAGTTTCCTCTTCGTACGTTTTCTCTAGTCGTCGACGAGCGACGTGACTCCTATAGTACGAGCGTTTTTTAGGTCTGCTGACAAGTTTTTGGTTGCACAACAGTTTCCTCTTCGTACCTTTTATCGGGTTGTCGACGAGCAACGTGATTCCTATAGTATGAGCATTTTTTAGGTTTGCTGGTAAGTTTTTGGTTGCACAGCAGTTTCCTCTTCGTACGTTTTCTTGGGTCGTCGATGAGCGACGTGATTCCTATAGTACGAGCGTTTTTGATTGCGCGAGTAATGCGTACGATCCACAACTGTGGAAGACCCTTTTTCCGTGGCAATCCTGGTATAATCTTTTGCCTTTGCAAACAAAACATTAGGTCTGCCACTGTGGGCAGACCCTTTTCCATAGCAGCCTGGCGTGATCTTCTGCCTATGTAACTAAAACATTGGGTCTGCCACTGTGGGCAGACCCTTTTCCGTGTGGCAGAAAACCTGTCATGTTTCGGAATTAAGCTTTATAATAAAATAAATGTTCACATGGGTCTCACGTGTGAATAGTGTATGAGGTCTGCCCACACTGGCAGACCCCCTTTTCCATAGAAATCCGCAAGATAAATCCATGCGGAAAAGGAGAACTTGACCTGTTTAAGATTTAGGCTTTTCAACAACATAGGCATTCACATGGTCTTACATCATATGTATGTGCCTTACACGTGATACTTTTTCAAGTGCTGGGTGTTCTGCGTGTTCGGCAAATTTTTTCCCATCTTGAGTTCCTTCAGGACATATGCACCATTGTCGAGCGCTTTGATCACCTTATAGGGTCCGATCCAATTGGAGTCCAGTTTCGAGGAATTCCCTGTTCTAGCTTTCAGGACCCAATCCCTAGCATTAAATCGTCAGGTACTAAACCTTTTCGCATAGTAGGACCTAGCCTACTGGTGGTACGAAGCCAGGTGGACAAGGGCCATGTTTCTCGTTTCTTCTAGGAGGTCTGTGTTGCAGCTTAACTGACGTTCGTTTAAGGGGGCATCTTTTACCACTTCGGAGCGAAGGGTCGGGAGGCCGACCTCGGTCAAGATCACAACCTCTGATCTGTAGACCATGGTGAATGGCGTTCTCCCAGTAGACCTCCGCTCTGTGGTTCGATTGGCCCACACAACGGCCGATAATTCTTTTAACCACTTGCCTTTAGCCTCCTGTAAGTTCTTTTTGATGTTGCTGAATATGGCTTTGTTCGTTGCCTCTGCCTGGCCGTTCCCTTGAGGGTAGTTCATGGAAGAGAAACTAAGTCTTATATCATATAGCTCGCACAACTCCTTGAGTTTAGCATTTTGGAACTGCGTGCCATGATCGGCGTGTATCTCTTTCGGGATCTCGAATCGACAGATTATGTTCTTCCAGATAAAGTTAATCGTGTCTGCCTTATTAACGGTCGTGTAGGCTTCGGCCTCTACCCATTTGGTGAAGTAATCCATGGCCAGCAGGACGTACCTCTTTCCTCTTGGACTTTTAGGGAGCTCTCTGACGATGTCCAAACCCCATTTGGCAAACGGCCAGGGAGTTATGTTCGAATGAAGTAACTCCGCGGGTTAGCGTTTCATTGGGGCGAACCTTTGGCATTTATCACATTTCTTAATGAATCGAGCCGCTTTTGTCATCATGTATGGCCAGAAGTACCCAGCCGTTAGAGCCTTATGGGCGAAGCTGAGTCCGCCGGAGTGGTTGCCACATACTCCCTTGTGGATTTTCTCCATTAGCTTTTGCGCTTCGACGGGACCTATGCACCGTAGCATCGGACCCATTGTCGATCTTCTGTATAGTCGTTCCCCCACCATCAAGTACTTGGAGGCTCTTAACCTAACCGACCTTGCTTCTCGGGGGTCCGCGGGTAGGTTCCCTAACGTCAAATATTGGGTGATGGGTTTCATCCACCCTTCGTCAGCAGTTCCGGTTATGAACACATGGTGCACAGGGGTCTGCGGGGGGTCCTCCATGTTCCCGTCTTCTAGGAGAATTTCTATGCTTCTAGCCGTACCCCCAGTTGACGCACTCTTAGCTAGCTCGTCAGTCCTCTGGTTCATTTCATTGGGGATTGGTTTGATATTGAAATTGCCAAAGCGAGCTTTTGCCCCCATTACCTTGGAGAAGTACCTTTGCAACCTCGGCTCTTTTACTTCGAAGTCTCCCCTGACCTGACCCGCGATCAACTGCGAGTCGGTCTTTACTGCGATGTCCTCCACTCCGAAGTGCAGTGCCAGCTCAAGGCCTTGCAGCAGTGCCTCGTACTCCGCCTCATTGTTAGTCGCTTGGAAGCCGAGCCTCAATACCTTCTCAATTCTGAGACCCGTTGGGGTCTGCAAGACTATCTCGATACCTGACCCTGAGGCATTCGTGGATCTGTCCGTGTAGAGTATCTAGGCTGAAGGGGGGCAAAGTTGAGACATCTGACATGGGTCATGCTGCTCGCCGAAGGATTCGATTTCCACCAGAAAATCTGCCATGACCTGTCCTTTCTTCGTCGCTCGATGCCGATACTCGATATCGTATACTCTCAGCTTGATGGCCCATTTGGTCAGTCGTCCCGACAGGTCTGGCTTGGCCAAAATTTGACGGATGGGGAAATCCGTATATACGGTGACCAAGTGTGCCTCAAAATATTGCTGAAGTTTCTTTTTAGCATTGACCAGAGCGAGGACCAGCTTTTCTGCCACACTATATCGCGTCTCGGAATCCAGGAGCATGCGACTTATATAAAACACCGGTTTCTGTTTGCCGTCTTCCTCGATTAATAGTACGGCACTGATCGCTACCTCGGACACTGCTAAATAGGCGAACAGGCGCTCCCCTTCTGCTAGGAAAGCCAGGATAGGTGGGTGACTCAAATACAGCTTGAGATATGTCAGTACCTTGTCCTGCTCCTCCCCCCAGATGACAGTAGAGCTTTTCTTCAAGCATTGGAAGAAAGGCTTGCATCGGTCAGACATCTTGGAAACGAATCGGCTGAGAGCGGCTATCTTCCTGGACAGGCGTTGGACCTCCCGTACGGTCGAGGGTCTCTGCACATTCGCGATCGAGGTCAGCTGGGTTGGGTTTATCTCAATACCTCTCCTACTCACGATATGCCCTAAGAATTGTCCAGAAGATACCCCTAATGCATATTTCTTGGGATTCAGACGCATCTGATATTGCCTCAGAATCTGAAAACATTCGTCTAGGTGTCTCAGATGGTCTGAATCTTCCCTGCTCTTCATGACCATATCGTCGATGTAGACCTCCATAGTCTTTCCTAGTAGCCTGGCGAACATCTTATTCATGAACCTTTAGTAGGTTGCCCCCGTGTTCTTCAGGCCAAACGGCATACGCCTGTAGCAGTACAGACCACCTCCGTGATAAAAGCTATGTGGATCTGGTCTTCTGCGTACAGGAGGATCTGGTTGTACCCAGAGTAGGCATCTAAAAAGCTCATTTTGTTGAATCCCGCCGTTGCATCTACCAACACGGGTATACGCATTCCCTGATCAGACCGTTCTCCAGCAGCTTCTCTACCTCCTTGTTGATCGCCCTGTTTTTCTCTGGTGCGAACCTTCGGGGTTTCTGCCTGACTGAAGGAAAATGAGGATCTATGTTCAACTGGTGGTAGGAGTGTGCCGGGTCTTTCTCGGGCATGTCATCGTGGGACCACACAAAGACATCCTCGTTCCACTTCAGGAATCCCAACATCTCGTTGTTTTGCTCCTCGAGTAATAAGGCCCTGATTAGAATTACCTTCGCCAGTTCTGCCTCTTTCAAAGGGACCGCTACCAGCTCTTCGATCGTGGATTCCGGACCATCAGACTCCTCTTCGATTCGCTTCATGTACGCCTGCAGGCGGTCCTTTAATTGCTATCCGTCCCTGGTTGCGGTGCTCGCACTCGCGTCGGTTCCCCTCAGGGAGGCTAAAAAGTATTTCTTTGCGAAGGCTTGGTCTCTCTTGATGTCTATCGTGTAGGTACCGTCTTTTGATAGACATCTTAAGACCTAGTAGAGGGTGGAAGCGACCCCATGCATGGCGTGGATCCATCCCCTTCCCATGATGACGTTGAAGGAGGACTGGCAATCAATAACGACGAAATCCACGTCCAAGCATCTCTCAGCAGTGTAGACATTCAGGGTCACAATGCCCAAAGGGCAAACCCTCGTGCTGTCGAAAGCGAACAGCGGCTGACAGGTCGGCCTGAGTGCGCTTCGATCCAGACCCATATTCTCGAATGTGCTGAGGAATAGGATATCAACGCTGCTTCCACCGTCGACTAGGACCCTTCCGACCAATGCGGAGCCGATCTGCAGTTTAATCACCAAGGGGTCATCGTGAGGCTGGCGTACCATAGTTAAATCCTGCTGGGTGAAAACGATGGGGGTGGTAGAGGTGCGGATTTCTCCCGACATCAAATGGTTGACGGAATGACCCATCCCCCTCAAGCGCTTCACCCTATCTTCAGCTCTTTTGAGGCATCTTTCTTTCTCCTCATGATCTTGGGTCAGCTCTGGCCTGCCCACAATAGTCGATACTATCCTCAGGGTCTGCTCTCCTGACCCAGAGGCTTGAGTCTGCTTCCCTTTCTCAGGCTTAGTGACGTCTTCCAGTGGCTGGGTTCCGCCAGTTTTCATGTACTATTTCAACCTCCCGGCGTGGATCACCATCATGACCTAAGCGTAAAAGTTGCGGCAGTGGACGGTGTCGTGCCCAAAGTCTTTGTGGAATTGGCAATATCTGTTCCTATTCTTTATATGCTCAGGGACGCCAGATTTGGGTGGGTCTTTGAAAATGCCCCTGTCCTTGTTTTGGAGGTAGATCACGTCAATCGGCGTGTTGAGCTCATACTTCGGCAGAGGGTCACGGGATGTCTTCCTCCTCTTGCCACCTTTCTGACCGTCTCGGATGGGGGCTTCCTGCTTCGGAGCTGGCTCTTGGCCCGGTGGGGGTCTCTTCACCCCTTGCGGGGCTGAAGTTTATACCAATGTCGTTATTATCGCAGCGAAGGACTTGGGTACCTTCTGATGGCTTTTCAGTACCCTGAATACCCCTTCTGATTTCGCCTGAACATCCGTCATATCATACGGAAGATTCAAAAAGAGGTGGTCTGATAGCATTGATCCTGGCTGTAGGCCCCTGACGAATGAGCCTGCGGCTTGGACTGAGTCGGCATTATGGACCAGGGATATTACCTTGAGGAAATGCGAGAGGTACTCTCGTGGGGACTCATCTGTGGCCTGCTCTAACCGGTCTAGGTCTCGCATGATTTTTTGTTGTCTCCGGATGCCCGAGTACTGCTTCAGGAAAAGTTTGTAGAAATCTTCAAATCCGTTTATGGATTTTTCTGGGAGCTGCCTGAACCATAGTAGGGCTGGTCTCGCCAGGGTCATAGAGAAGACTTTACAGGTCACGGTCTCGTCCCTGGTTTCCAAGGCCATCTTCTGCTGAAAATGATATACATGGTCGAGGGGGTCGGTTTTCCCCTCGAATGGCCTGAAGGTCAGGGTCATGAAGTCCCTCGGTCTGGGCTCCATCTGGATCTAGTCGGCGAATGTCGTCCAGTTGATCCCTCGCACAGTTTGTTCTGCCAGATCGTCGGGGGTCTGGCTGTGATGGGCTCCTAGTCTCTTACCTAACTCTGCCATCATCTCTTACTTCCAGTCGGGGGGCGTACCTCCTGGGCTTCCATGGCGTCTTTCGCCCATTGCCCCCTGGTTTGGAGAGGTTCAACTGGCTTTGCCGTGCTCCCTGCATCTGCGACCCAGATGGGGCGGGAGCTTCTCCTCGCGGTTGACTTTCAAATTCTTGTTGGACTTCTTCATCAAAATTTTCCCTCCGTTAGGTCCTGTCTTCGCTCGCCAGTAGCCCTTTGAGGCGGGCGTTATCTCTGCGTACTTCTGCGATCTCGTCTCTTAAACCCAGGACGGCCTCGTGGGCTATTTCTACCTTCCAGTTTACTTCCGCCAGGGTGACAAGCATCTGATCCAGCTTCTGCTCCAGATCTGGTCGTACTTCTTGGGAGCTCCCTTCGGCGTCGGGACGTATACTTCTGGTTGTCATTCTTGAGAGTACCATCAGACGTTGTATGGCTTTTCGTTCGGGGAGAGCGCGATCGTGAGTCTCTTACTCTTTTTCTCACGCTCAACTTTTCCCACAGACGGTGCTAAACTATTGGAGCAGTTTCTCACCAGCCGTCCACGTGTCTCTGAACCGCTGATGAAGTATTCTCCAACTATCCATGTGTCCTTGCTATCCCAAAGTACTATGAACTCCAAGCAAGATCGGAGAGGCGGGGGTGGCTACCTGCAAAGACTCTCCGATACTTAAGTCAGTGATCTATCTTTAATTTTGTAGCAAGAAATTTAGTTCTGTATGAGTATATATTCGTTTCTTACTCATAAGCTTTTTTATATACTTTTTTCTGTAAGCGTACATACCCCTCTCGGGAACGTATTGCTCATATATATATATATATATAATCTTGAGACTGTGACCCATATGAGCCTTTATCTCAGGACTGAGTACCTTTCAACTCAAAACTTTTCCCAGAGGTCACAGGCTGAGATTACCGTGATCTTCTCTGTATCATTATAGCCTGATTTCTGCCGCCTCCTACGGCTTGAATTTGTCAGGTGTGAGATTTGGGCAAATCGCCGTTCTGTCAGGACAGCTTGCCCCTTGCGCACGCCTACCCAGGATCATATTAAATGCTCTGTCTGGGTCTAGAGTTGTAAGCTGCTTTCCATTGTATTCTGATGGAAGACTCTTAGGGCTTCCGACCCCCCTAGCTGTCGAGGTAAGGGTCGAACCGGGCCGAGTCTGTCTAAGGTCCGTAATGGACTCGGCCCTAAACTCGAAAGGCCCAACGGTCGATTGTGATATCACGTGTGACCCATGTGGCCTTCAGCTAATCACTCTCGACACCCATCGGACAGTGGACCTTGTTTGTGACCTATTCTATTGCTTAATCATCCACGTGGTGCATGATTTGGAAACGGGTCCCATATCGAGCATTATGGGTTTTTTGATAGTTTTATAAGTTATACTTAAATAGTTGAATATCAAGGATTTGAGCCGAAGAAACCATATATATATATATATAAAGAAAGCAATTTTAGAAATTTTTTGCCTGCAGTTATATCAACAATTGTATAATTTTAGCAAAATCTTAAAATTATCTTAAACCAAATAAATAATTTCGTCAATTATTTACTAATTTCTCTTTTGGGTTGCTATATAATTCTTTGTGGGATCACATTATCCCACGTGTCGACAAATAATCAAATTTCCCCATATTTAGACTACAATCTCAACAATTATCATATATAAATTGCATGCAAAAAAAATTTCAACAACTTACCTCGTGATTCCCGAGTTTTTGCCAACCCTTCTTGCATCATCCATATTTATAGAGATAAAATAGCAAGACGCCTAACTTTTTTAGTCATAAAAACTTACTCTATATGCCCACTAACCAGTGATCAAACTTAAAATTTTGATAGAAAAATTAGCAATAAGGTTGTCAAGTTCCATGTTTCAGCAGCCTTTTGGGCTATTTACTAGGGTTTGTTCTATATCCTTCTGGCAATGAAAGTAAAAGATAATTATGTGGTTTACTAAAATACCCTCATGCATGTTAACTCCGTTTTTGATTTGGAGCAAAGTAATACAACTCTCGCCAAATTTGGGAAAAAATATATCAAACTCAATTATATTAGGGTAAAATATTGCACTTGTTGGCAAAAGTTAGGGTAATTTGTCCAAAAGAAAAAGCAAGTGATTTAAAAGAAAGCTCTCTTAAACAAAAATGCAAAAATAGATTTAGTTAAAACAAAAATGGCACAACGTCGTAAAAAATAATAATACAATGAGAATATCTCTCTATTCTCTTAAAATTCCTTTTCAGGCTTATTGGCAACATTGGTCCCTAATCCTAACTTTTTGTCCCTAACTTTACAATTTTAAAATAATTAGTTCCCTATTTTTTGTTATGTAATCCATTAACTTATTAAATATGAGTTAGTTACAAGGACAAAAATTTCACCGAAATTTTGGCAAAATTCTGAAAAATTAGGGGTATCGAAATGTTTTTTTAGAGGTAAAAAATTTTCAGAAAAATTGTGAAGAAATTTCGATTCTCAAGAAATTTTTGTTAGATTATTTTTAAAAGTATAACAATTTTACAACCATTTACACATTTTATATACAATATAATTGTATTTCAACATATTTTTTTAATTATAAATATTTTTTTTGCACTTTACATAAATTACGATATTTACGACTTGTTTTTTCACACTTTTTTTTTTGGAAATATATTTTTTTTCATTCTTTAACTCTACTAATTGTGTATATTTCTTTTTATTTTAATCATAGTTTCACAATCCATTTATGTAATACATGCATGCATTTCCAAGAAATATAGTAGTTATAGTTTAAAATTAAACTAAATAGTAATTATGGTTTAAAATTAGACTAAGCTTCCTTTTAATTTTTCTATGTTTCATATAAAATTTCTATATTTTTTTCTAAAATTTACACCAATATCGATATTTTACTCAATATTTTTTTAATTTTAGAGTATTGATATGTGCTGAAACTGATATTTTTATTCTTGGTCAACTATGATACAATCATTTTCCTTACTTAGAACTTTCCATACATAATTTATCTTTTTCCTGTTGCGAGGCCATTTGCTTATATGAACTTAGGGGATTGTAAACTTAAAATTAAGAACTTAGCCCTCAAAATTGCTTTGTTTGTTTGTTGGAAAGCTTAAATTTGTGGAAAATATTGTGTGCTACATTGAAAAGTTAAATGGAATACGTAACAGGAAAAAAAAAATGGTCAATTACTCTTGCATTATAAGATTGGGATTTAAATGCGAAAAAAATAAAGGATTTAGACTAATATGCCAAAATGCCAAAAGTTAGGGATCAGTGGTGCCAATATCTCTTTCTAATAGAACGACTTTAGGGTTTACGTCGTTTTGGGAGCTCCTCCGTGTGTGTGTGTGCCTACAACTCAAAATCTAGTCGTCTTCAATACATTCTCTCTCTATCTGTCTCGGTCTCTTTACAACTTCAGTAGAGCTTTAGAGGTAAGCTTTCTCTGCAAACCAGCTATGGCTTTCTGATTTTCTTCATCTCAACTTACCTTTTCCGCCATAAACTGAAGAAAACCAACTTGTTTCATTTATGAGTTTTTATTACCTTCAATTAGGGTTTTAGCTCTCTTATTCTGCATATTTTAAGCTTTATAAGTATCTTTATGTTGTAATTATTCTTTATCTATCCTTTTTGAGCTCCATTATCTTTTTCTTTTAACTCTTTTTCAATTGCCTCTGCCATTCATTGATTTTTAATTTTTATTTTATGTAATGTGTTTATATTCGTAGTGGGAGTTTTGCTTTAATTGCAGAGTAAGAAATAAAATTAGAAAAGATATATGAATTTATTTATTTTAGTTTGGGAATTTCATTGTCTTCTTTGTCAAAATAGAACTTAAATACATTGGAGTAAATATTGATATTGTTAAGCAATTTGATTAAAAGAGTTGTGGCCATAGCTGTTAGAAAATGACTTCAACAATGAGGCAACCACCTTCTCTCAAGCGAATGGATTCATTTGCAGCAACCACCTTCTCTCAAGCGAATGGATTCATTTGTAGCTAGAGATGAGGATAAACTTGTCGTGATCTCTATAGGAGCGGGGTGTGAAGTTGGCCGCTCTTGTGTGTACATGTCCTATAATGGGAAAACTGTACTGGTATGCCATGTTGCGGTTATGATTTTTGAATATTGTTTTTTTTTTTTTTTTCTCATTTTGTAATTTTAATTTGCTCATGTTGTGTTTTCTTTGGTGGGTTTGCCTTCTTGTGGATGCAGTTCGATTGTGGAATTCATCCTTCTTACTCAAGCTGGCTGCTTTGCCATACTTTGATGAGATTGATCCTTCAACTATTGATGTCCTTCTTATCACTCAGTATGTAACTCTTTTAGTTTTTGAAAGTTAAATATACATAGAATTCATATTCAAATGTCAATTTCAATTGAGTTGATTTTTCTTTTGTGGAGCTGTATGAGAAGGTTGTTATTTTTCCCCTATATAATAGTAAGAGATGATAACTGGTCAATAAATTTCTCTATCACATTGATTGGTTAGAAAGATGAGGTAATCTATTATGTGGTCACTCTGTTGAGAGAATATGTTTCCATCTTTCTTATACTTTTCCTCTTGAGTTTTTTAAATAATTAGTTTCCTTGTTTATATGTCAAATTATTCCCTTTCTGCAATTCTTTTCAGCTGCTTATCGAGTGAAAAACTTTTGTTGTCTATTTAATGCAGTCAATTTGGCTCTACTATTGGCTTAAGTAGTTTTGTTCTGTGTCCAAAAAGCAAAAAGATGGTTATTTTTGTGTTAAAGTATGTGAAGGCAATGCTAGTTCTGTTTTACATAAAACAGGGAAAAAAATTGATTGTTTGTGTATTGAATGACGACAAGGGCAAGGGTTCTAGGGAGTAGGGACTTGGAATTTAATTATAATTTCAAAGAACTCAGATAGAATATCGGTAAGGGTTTAGCAAAATATTTTCTTATAAAACACTAATTCATGAGGGTTAATTATAATGACTAAGTGCTACGTTTTGCTTGATTCATAACAATTCTATAGTTGCTTAGTACAATTCTCGAAGATAATTTTCTTAGCTTATAGCTATATATATTACACACTGAATTTGACATAGATTCCACATTTAAAAGGAAAGATATATAGTGTGGTTAATTTCCAAGAGAATAAAGTAGTAGATTAATCTTATTTAAAAGGAAAAAATATGTAGTCTATTAGATTTCCTTGAGAAAATAGGGTAGTGGATGAATCGTATTATTCTTTTGGGTTAGTTGGTTGGATGGAAGGATGGTTTGTAAACGTGCTTTTAACTTCGCATCGATTTTTTTTAAGTGGATGATGCAAAACATAGACATGATCTTAGTCATTTGTATAAAATCCCTGTTGTTACTCCTACCAAACTCGATGTCATAAAGTTGGAAGCTGTTCCAAAAGCTTAAGTGAGTAGTCTATTAAGGAATGGACAAATATACTGGATATTGGTATAATTAATGTGAAAGTGGCAAGTATTGAAAATACAAGATTTGGATCAAGATGGACCATGTTTATTGGAATTGATTAACAAAAATGCTTCTCTACTTGACCAATGTTGATATGTCATGATTCTCTTCCACTGGTGTTAGAAACTGTTAGAGATAAAATAATTCATGATTATAAATATCTTTGAGACTACGAACATAGTAGTTTCTAGAAATCGAAAGTAGCAATTATTTATTTATAGCTTTCTACTACCAAGTAATGGATGCATATGTGTCTCACTTGACTGTCAGTTTACATATGATGAGATTTATGATGCCTAGAGTTCTCTTTAGTTTCATGGGTTTTGTCAATTAATAAAGACCCTATGCTTTCTTCTTTACAGCTTCCACTTGGATCATGCATCTTCTCTACCTTACTTTCTGAAAAAGGTTTTTTACTTTGTAAATTTTATAATTACTTTGTACTATTTAATGTTTGTCTTAGGGCACTAAAAACTAATTTTATGTTTAATTACTTTTAGACCACATTCGAAGGCCAGGTTTTCATGACTTATGCAATAAAGACTATCTACAAGTTGCTTTTAACAGATTATATAAAAGTGAGCAAATTTTCTATGGAAGATATGTTGTTTGATGAACAGGACATAAATCGCTCCATGAACAAAATTGAGGTGTGCTGCTTTCTAAGGATTTCAGTTATCTTTATACATTTTCTTATTTTATTTTTAGTCATGATCAAATACTAAATCTAAGGTTCACATTGTATCTGGAAGAGGACTATTGTTAAACTCGTTGGATTTGATTTTAATTTTCTTTCATAGAGTTTCTTATTTTATATTTATTATGTTATCAAATGCCAAATCTAAGATACTGTACATTGTATCCAGAAGAGGACTATTGTTATATTGGTTGGATTAAAAGCAGCTCTCTTTCTCTCTCTCTCTCTCTATAGTTTTTTTACTTAAAGAGAGAAAGGAGGGTAGGGGGGATAAAGAAAAGAAAAAAAGAAACCATCCAGAATTTTATCTAGAATTTTCAGTGTGGGCTATATCTGAATAAAACACATCTCTATTGTTTCTTGCTTAGAGAGAGAGAGAGAGAGAGGAAATAAAAGAAAAAAAGAAACCATTTAGAATTTTATCTAGGATTTTCATTGCAGGCTATCTCTGCATAAAACACACCAAATGTTTCAGTTGCATGTAAGAGAGAGAGGATGAATAAAAGAAAAAAAGAAACCATTTAGAATTTTAATTAGGGTTTTCATTGTAGGCTGTATAAAACACGTCAAATGTTTCAGTTGCATAAGAGAGAGAGAGAGAGAGAGAGAGAGAGAGAGAGAGAGAGGGAATAAAAGAAAAAAGGAAACCATTCATAATTTTATCTAGGATTTTCATTATAGGATGTCTCTGTATAAAACACATCAAATGTTTCTATTGCATGTAAGTGTTTAACACATTGAAATTCTTCATGCCATCATTCTTATTTCTTGACCTTCTTATACATTTAGATGTGCCATAGACCTTCTTTGTGCAACTTGGTTAATCTTCTATTGCATGGTTTTCCCATTATAATTCATTGCATACATGGTTTTCTTTAGCATAACCTGATGAATGTTGTCCCTTAGAACCTTCTTTTATCCTTGCTGCGTAGGTTTCTTAACATTTAAATTCAGAAAGGCTATAGTGCCATCCTTCTATTAAAGTATGCTGTTATTATTTTTTTTGTAATTTAGAGGAGTAATACCTTGCTAAACATCTTATTTGTGGTTTTTAAAGGTCAACTTAAGGAAAACACATATTTTGATGTTAAACCACAGTATCATGTTTGTTTAAAATTTATATTAGGCTTGATGCTGAATAATTAGAAACGATTAATTTTGTTATCTTGATAGGCTTCTTAGTCTCCTTTTATTCCATTTTGTTCAAGTGTATTCTTAAGCTTGAGTACTATTGTAGACCTCCTAACCCAAAAGAATGCTTGTTTAGTTTTTCACTCAACCATTTCTCAGGGTGGTCGAGTTCTAATACCTGAATTTGCCCTTGGTCATTCCCAAGAACTCCTCCTCATCCTTGATGAGTATTGGTCTAACCACCCTGAACTCTAAAATATTCCTATATACTATGCTTCTCCTGTTGCAAAACGATGTCTGTCAGTTTATGAGACATACACTCTTTCGATGAACGATAGGATCCGAAATGCAAAGTCGAATCCGTTCGTCTTCAAGCACATATCTCCATTAAAGAGTATCGAGAGTTTTAAGGATGTGGGTCCATCGGTGGTGATGGCAAGCCCTAATGGGCTTCAGAGTGGATTGTTAAGGCAACTCTTTGATATGTGGTGCTCTAATAATAAGAACTCATGTGTTATTGCAAGTTATGTGGTTGAAGGGACTCAAGCCAAAACAATCATTGATGAACCAAAAGAAGTCACTCTCATGAATGGTTTAAGTGCTCCTCTGAATATGTAAATATGTAGGTCCACTACATCTCATTCTCTGCCCATGCAGACTTTGCCCAGATGAGCTTGGAAGAACTGAGGCCTCCCAACGTAATTCTTGTTCATGGAGAAGCAAACAAAATGGGGAGGCTTAAACAGAAGCCCATGACTCAATTTGCTGACTGTAACACTAAAATCCTCACCCCAAGGAATTGTCAATCTGTTGAAATGTATTTCAACTCTCAGAAAATGGCTAAAGTTATTGGAAAGCTGGCCTAGAAGACCCCAGAAGTTGAAGTTGTGAGTGGTTTACTGGTAAAAAAAGGCATCAGTTAGCAGATAATGGTTCCAGATGATCTCCATGTCTTCTCATAGCTAGCAACAGCGAATATTACGCAAAGGATAACTATCCCATATTCCAATGTCTTCAGCATAATAAAGCACCAGCTTAAGCAGATATATAACAGCATAGATTCTTCAACAAATAAAGAATCTGGTATACCAATGCTATGAGTACATGATCGCGTGATAGTGAAGCAGGAGTCTGAGAATCATATTTCACTACATTGGACGTCCGATCCCATTAGTGACATGGTATCGAACTCTATTGTGGCCTTGATTTTGCACATTAACTGAGAAGTCCCGAAAGTAGTAGTTGATTCAGAGGATACAAAAACTTATTTCGGTCTTGTTCAATTATCTTGACACATTCTTTT
Organism: Parasponia andersonii; assembly: GCA_002914805.1. Classification (NCBI taxonomy): domain Eukaryota; kingdom Viridiplantae; phylum Streptophyta; class Magnoliopsida; order Rosales; family Cannabaceae; genus Trema; species Trema andersonii. The sequence continues at coordinate 653,358 of JXTB01000008.1, forward strand.
GTAAAATGTGCACCTTGAATAATAGTAATTTATGACAGGTAATTAACACACCAATCTCTAGAGGATATTGACCATTTCCACTATCAATTCCTATTCAAGACACGAGGTAAGTAAAGACTTACAACTGCATCACAAGAACTATATGGAAGATGTATTTATGTGAAACTTACTTATTCCTGAAAGTTATGAAATGGCATGTATATGGCATATTTTGCATGCAAATAGAGACTTTTATTATAAGAGTATTTGAAAGTAAGTACCATTGTACCAATTTTATAAGATAAGTTTTAATGGCAATTGTTAGTCTGTCAGAGCTGGATAGGTAAGTCTGTTGATGCAGACTCTCCCCTTGAAGTGGGATAATATTAGCGCGGTGTGGGATGCCCCTTTGATGAGGGAAGGAATTTTAAAAAAAAACCTCACACGACGGTTGCACCTTATTTTTACTAAAGATAATGAAAAGGTGATTTATGTATTCCTTGTGTCTCACTTTTTGGAGATGTGAAGCTTGGAGAAAACGGGAAGCTGGTGATTAGTGTTGATGGGAATGTGGCACTGCTTGATAAACAAAGTGGAGATGTCGAGAGTGAAAATGAGGGTCTTAAGAAAAGAGTAGGGACGACATTCCACCGAATTCAAAATGCTATTAAGCCAATCCCTCTCTCTGCATCTTAGCTTCTCACTGCACTGATTTGATTATTTCCTTGTATTTTTTTAGTCAATTTGGATCTTCAGTGATACCAAAAAGGAAACTGTCGTTTCTGTAGTTTGTATGCAGTTGCAACTAATTAAATTATCATCACTAAAGAAAAGAAACAATTTAAACTCTCAGTTTTACTTTTATGTACTCTTCCCTTCTGATACTATTTGATTTTTGAGGTTTTTATTTTTTGAACTTGCCCTGAAAATTTTGTTTTTCATGACTGGAGTTGCTTCAATCTTTGTGCAAGGTCTCTGTTGGAAGTACAAATTTATTACCTGCCTGGCATAAGTAGAACACTCTTAATTATTTTGGCTCTATTAGTTGTGGTCTTTTGTCTTAACATGATAGTCTAATATCTTCACTTGTAGGTATAATGTATTAAGGTTTAATATTTAGCTGATTGGTTTGGCTACTATGTTATTTCCTTCAAGTTCGAGAGGTACTTCTCTTTTTGTATTTTCCAGCATCATCTATTTGTGTGTTTTATCAAATCAAATAAATGTTACTTTTTCAACACCAAAAACTAGACTTTACCCTGAAATGGATTTCGAGTCCTAATCCAAATTTCTATGCTGTAGAAAAGTACTTAAGAGAATAGACAAGGAATGAAAATTGCACCATAGCTCTTTTGGTTTCTGAGTGAATTAACATGAGTTAGAGATAACCCGGTGGTATTTAGATGCTCACCCAACTTCTAAGATTAGTTAGGGAGTGGAAATTAGAAATCGATATTCCCAAGAAATAATTACTTAATTACAACTTTGATTTCGGAATCAAATATTTTGAGTTAGTATTGTCCAACAAATTGTGTATCAAAAAACTTACAAGTAAGAGCTTTCTACTTATGATCATCACCAACTCATGCCGCTTTTTGCCTCTTGGAAGATTGAGAATACATAGTTACTTCCATTGCTTGCTAAATTTGGATGCCACCGAGTAACGAATAGTATGACACTTGAATTTTAGGATGTCATGAGTAATAAATAGTATGTTACTTGAATTTTAGGCCTTGGCTCACAAAAAATAATGACTGGAATGAGACTGTAATTTCTTACTTAGTTTTACAGTTGAATAGTCATCAGTTGTTCATTCAACCTTATTATTTTAATCAAATACAGTCCCAATAGAAATACTTTTCTTCTTCTTTTCTTTTTTCATTCCCTTTCACAGCCCAGAGGCAGGCTTCCCTAAAATTTGGACTGCCAAATTTTCTCTCCCCCAAATGAGAAAATATGCGTTTGTTACATATAACTTTTGTACCACACGAATGAATAAATCAAACACTATGGATGTGTATTCGATCTTTAGTTGGAAAAATTACAAAAATAAAATAGAGGATTCATGTAAAGTGAAAATAAATAACATACAAGCAATATTGTTTGAGAAATAAATAAATGAATAATTAGAAGTTTGGTGGATCATATCGAGACTGGAGTAGCTAAGAACATATGAGCCATTGCTGTCACTTGACGATAAGTCAATAGCATTGCCCAAAGTTCATTTTTATTTATTTATTTTAAATAAATATATAAATAGAAGAAGGGAAATACTAGTACATATAGAGAAATTAAGTTAAATATGAATCATAATAGGCATATTTTGCTCCATACGTTATTCTCAATGAAACTTTGTAAAATACGCATATATGACCTGAAAAATCACATTTATCCTCAATAAATTAGATGCCTCTCTTCTCTTTAATCAAGCCTAAATTTCTTCTCCTCCATGCCTCTATGATTCTCTGTATCTTGATTTTTTAGATTAATAGTCGTACGAGGAGCTAAAATTGTAAGATGATACGAGAAAAGATAACTGAAAAAAGAAAAAACAAAAAGAATTTGATAAGAAAACCTCGCTCTCATCTCTCACATCGTTGTCAAACTCATTATTTCTTTCTCTTCTCTATCCATTCTTCTCCAATTAGTTCTTAGTATAGTTTAAAATAACACATTATCAAATTTCGAGACGTTATAAGGTCATTTATGTTTTAAAAAACCATTTTGAGTCTAATTTTTGCGACTTTTAGAAAAAAAATTGTGATAATTTTTGATGATTTTTAATGAAAATTGTATTCTCAGTAAAATTTTGATAAATTGGCATGTTTGATAATTTTCGACGTAATTTCAAATAATTTTCGGTACAATTTCGATGATATTTCAATGAAAGTGTTATTTCAGGAATATTTTAATAAAGTGGCATTTTTGATAATTTTCGATACAATTTCAATATATTTTCGATAATATTTTGATGAACATGGTATTTTTAATAATATTCGACAGAATTTTGATATAATTTCGGTGAAGTGGTATTTTGGATAAAATATTATCAGAAATACCACTTTCATCGAAATATTATCGAAAATGCATCGAAAATTATTAAAAATACCACTTTGTAAAAATATTCTTGAAAATACCACTTTCATAAAAATATCATCGAAATTGCATTGAAAATTCATCGAAATTTCATTGAAATTGCATTGAAAATTATCAAAACTGTCACTTTTATCGAAATTTTACTAAAAATACAATTTTCATCGAAATATCATCAAAAAACTATCGAAAATCATCGAAAAGTATCGCGATTTGTTTTGTTAAAAATCACAAAAATTAACCTCAAAATGGTTTTTTAACATATATAGTACTTTATAATATTTCAAAATTTGATAATATGTTATTTTAAACTATACTCAAAATGGTTTTTTTAACATATATAGGGCTTTACAATATTTCAAAATTTGATAATATGTTATTTTAAACTATACTTAGAACTAATTGGAGAAGAATGAACAGAGAAGATAAGGAAATAGTGGATTTGACAGTGATGTGAGAGATGAGAGCGCAGTTCTCTTATCAATTTTTTTTTTCCTCATTCTTTCAGTTATCTTTTCTCGTATTATCTTACAATTTTAGCTCCTCATATGACTGTTAATTTGAAAAATCAAGATACAAAGAATCATAGAGGCATGAAGGAGAAGAAATTTCGGCTTAGTTAAGGAGAAGAGATGTATATAATTTATTGAGGGTAAATATAAATTTTCGGTAATACATGCATATTTTACAAAATTTTATTGAGGAGAGCGTATAGACCAAAATATATCTATTATGATGTATATTTAACCTAATTTCTCTATATATATCTAGCACATCTAACTGTCTATTGACGTATACCTATGGACCTATGGTGGGTCTCACCTCAATGTACGGTGGGGATTGGTTAATTTGACCAAAGTACTTCTTTTAGAATAATCTTATTTTGTATTAGCGATAAATTCTATTAATTGTGGAACGTTTTTTTCTTTATTATGTTATGATACAGGAAATTAACTAACTGATCTTTTCACTATTTTCCCCCTTTCTGAGTCAAATCTTTAATACATAGATTTTGTGTCCAAATTTGACTTGATATATTGAAAGCCTTCTTTTTCAAGTTGGGAATGGATATGTACAAATAATATCAAACTATCATTGTCCCAAAATTAGTATCAATTTTTTTAAAACAATTTAAAACACAAAAAATAACGAAAAATACAGAAAAAAAGTAATAAGCTGAGTTTAAAATAAACAAGTGGTAGCACTAACTTTTTGGATGATGGTCACCTGGAAAGAGTTGAAGACTCTTTTCAAGTCCCATTCAATATCTATGTTGTGTAGTTTTTTATCACCACAAATAGTTGACCTGCCTAATCCATAAAAAAGATAACTAGCTAATTAAGGAGGAGATAATTATCTATTATTAACTTAATATTATATTGAATTTTATTATGTAGTTTTCTATTCGCAAAATTGGGAAACCTAGAGCCACCCTTATCTATATAAAGTGGGCTTAGTCTCATAATTTTTCATCTGAGAATAATCTCACAATTACTTCACTGTACACTTTCTGTAATTCTTTCTTTGCTTTCACCTTGAGACTTAGAGAAACTCTTGTAATTCTCCAGAAAATAGTGAAGAATAGTGGATATAGGCTTACATTTTTTGGGACTGAACCACTATAAAATTCTTGTCTCCTTATTTGCATTGCTTTATCAATCCTTTTTTACACACAAGCCACATCTGTAACTTTCTAAATTCGATGTTAACGAAACCTCTGTCAACAATTGGCACTAGAATGAGGGTTATTCTAGTAAAATGTTCATCAATTTTGCTTCTTCAACAATGGTAAACACTAGAAACACCACCAAAAATACTGGAATTAGTCAAAATCAACCCCAAAGCATTGCTGCTGCATAGGTCAATTCCGCTTAAGATCAATCTATTGTGACTATACCAGAGAATATTATTTAGAGATAAGATCGCATACAAGCTACATCTTGTAACTTTCTAAATTCGTTGTTAACGAAACTTCTGTCAACAATTGGCACTAGAATAAGGGTTATTCGAGTAAAATGTTCATCAATTTTGCTTCTTCAACAATGGTAAACACTAGAAACACCACCAAAAATACTGGAATTAGTCAAAATCAACCCCAAAGCATTGTTACTGCATAGGTCAATCCCGTTTAAGATCAATCTATTATGACTATACCAGAGAATATTGTTCAGAGATAAGATCGCATGAAGGGTGCTCTTGCAAACCTTCAGTAACTCACCAACCAGATTAATGATTCTCTATGGTGACTTACTGAAGGATAGATGGTGACTCTAGCACATCATGAACGTCTTAAAGATTGTCATGTTTGACGATCGGAAAGAGGAATTCAGATCCAAGAGGCAGGAAATCACGACTAGCTTAGAACCCAACAGAAGCGCCATGCAAATCGTAGACTCGGCACAGGAATTGACACTAGGAGTTCGTGCACAGAACGTGATCGTGGACAACCCTATAGGAGAACCCCCGTTAATCGTGATCGTTTGAACAACAAGTAGAATCATCGATTACGAAGTATATTTGAAAGAATTAGCAAAGAGCCAAGGCAAAACTCTATAGAACTAAGACAACATCTGGATCAACGACGTTAAAAAGGTAGTTGTGAGCGATCATCATCCCATCATAATAACCAAACTCCATCACGTCAAACTATTTCAATAGACACAAAAGTCACTGTTGACCCTGTTCAATCAACCTGTCTTATGTTGTGATAATAGCGACCAAAGACCATCCCTACCACTAATAAAAGACAATGCACTTCCTCCTAATATTGATGTTCATAATTTGAGGATCACATTAGATATATTTTCTGGATGGAATCACGAACTCACGGATGGATATCGTCAACCGCCAGTCAATGAAGAAGTTCGGGCTACTATACTTCCCATTGGATTCAAAGTTCCTACCATAAATACTTTTGATGGGAAATCTGATCTATAAAACCATATGGATCACTTCAATGACCTAATGAAGCTTCACTGGGTCGATGACTTCGCACATTATAGGTGCTTTGCTGTAACCCTCATAGGTACAACAAAGAAGTGGTACTGAGGACTTCAACCCGGTTCAACGTCGTCTTGGCAGCAGGTTCAAACCGCATTCTTGAGACAATTCCAGGCTACAAAGAACTTTACTGTCTTATTAATTAGTTTTTCTGTTATTTAATAAGGTCCAGAGGAAACTCTATAATCTTACCTTAATTGTTTTACCTCAAAACTAGCCAAGGTCAACAATCTGCCTGAAAGAGGAGTCTTAACTCTAATAATGACCAGAGTGCGACTAGAGACTAAACTCTGAGAGGAGCTGTTAGAGCGAGGATGCAGGACTCTCGAAGACTTTTGGTTGACATCTAAGGGTGGAATCTTCTCGAGAAAATCTTCATAAGACAAAGGAGGAAGGAGAAAAAGATACAACCAAAGATACGACCACAATAACCAATAAAAATAACATGTCAAAAAAGAGGAAAAACAAGCAATCAACTGAAAAGTAGGCCAAGCCAAAGAAGCAGGAGATTTTAAGGACTTCTCTATGATTCAACAGCTATACCAAGCTAAGTGCACCCATAGATCATATTTTTGCGATCATAAATCAGGATTAATAGTATCGTCAGCAGGGCCGATGAGGTGGGACAGGGTAAAACGTGATCCCAATAAGTTTTGTCAATATCATGATGACATTAGACACCATACTAACAACTTCCATGCCATGAAAAATGAGATCGAAAAGTTAATCAGAGAAGGGTAGCTGCGGCAGTATACCAGGCATGACAATGGAATTTTACGTTGATGAAATATTGGTGAAGTCGAAGAAAACTGAAGATCACGTCAAGTATTTTGACGAGATGTTCAAAATTCTTCGAAAGTATCAGATTTTAGGATTTGGGAAGTTTTTGGGATTCGTGGTCAATCAGCGAGGTATCGAAGCTAATCCTTAAAAGATCCAAATATTGATTGACATGTAGTCGCCTTGTAAACCTAAAGTTGTGCAGAGCCTGGTGGGAAGAATGGTTGCACTAAGCCGGTTTGTCTATAGGTCAATCCACAAATGCCAATTATTCTTGAGGTTTTGAAGGGATTAAAGAAGTTTAGTGGACCGAGAAGTACGAGTAGGAATTCCAAGATTTGAAGAAACACTTGGATTCTCCTCCACTCTTGTCGAAGCCAAAATCGATTGAAAAGTTGTACTTATACCTCGTAGTTTCCAAGTATGCGACAAGCGTTGCATTAATACAAGAAGAAGAAAATATACAATGACCTGTATATTATGTAAGCAAAAGACTATTGGATCCCGAAACAAGATATGCAGAGATGGAGAAGTTGGCACTAAACTTTCATCGCATCTAGGAAGCTTTGACCATATTTTCATACACACTCTATTGAGGTTTTTACAAACTTTCCATTGAAAGAGATTTTGCAAAAGCTTGTAATAGTTTAACTAATCCAATTCAACATCGACTTTTGACCTCACACTGCGACTATAGGTCAAGCTCTTGCAGATTAAAGATTGAATGAATGCAACTATGCGACTTTGACAAGATCTTTATTCAGTTGGTTATATCTCGACAAGATCTCTATTCGGTCCTTGAGCTCTTCATATTCAAGCTTCTTTATTATATATGAGTTCTCTATTACAAGAGTTCTCCATTATATTCGAGCTCATCATTATCTTTGATCTCGATGAGATCTTCACTGTGTTCCTCAAACCTTCAAGATCTCTAGATCATTGAGCTTTCTATTACGCAGGTTCTCCACCATGTTCGAATGTATTATCTTCGACCTAGACAAGATCGTCACTCGGTTTCAAAAAACCTTGACAAGATCTCTATTCGATCATTGAGCTCTCCATATTCGAGTTCCACAAGTACGAGCTCTTTATACTATATGAATATTCATCGCTACTATCAGTAATTCTTCTTAAGTCTCTTTGTCTCGTATCGACTATTATGCGACTACTAGCTCGCGGGGTATCTTTATATATTTCGATGATAACATCAATAAATGTGTATGCATTTTCTTCTTATGATCTATCTTCATTCTTGTACATTATCTACTTACAGTTTTATGACAGTTATTGTAACACCATAAAATTGGAAGGATTATTCATCGTTCAAATTGATCAACAAACGATATTATTCTTTCAATTTATCATCTTGATACGTCTTATTCTATTGGTTCATCTTTTATAGTTTTTTAGTCATGTTCGAACACCATAAAACACGGAGGGCAATGGGATCAAATCGTTATCTCTTACTCGCTTCCTAAGGGACTATGCAAATGTTCATTTTGAGAGATTGAAATTTTGGATCGCCGAAATTATAAAATTTCTTAAAATCTTAGGATTTTCTCCTCACTTCATACCATAGCATGTCATATTACGCAATATCCCTTCTCGAACAAACAAGCGATTAAGCAAAACATCCGTAGTTCGATGTGATATATTGCTATAAACCCTATTTTATCTTAGAACTTTCAGAAAACAAATATTAAGTTTGCATCACTCATGCTCATTATTTTTCATAAGTGACCTAACTCACCCTACTACTTAAAACTCGGTTTGAGTTATTGGATTCGAATCGCAAGAGCGTAAAGATTGATTTAATTTGTTTCTAAGTTATCGATATGACATGGAATTTTGAATTTTTGGAATGGCCTAATAATTCCTACAGGTTTATACTTTATGAAAGATTTTCAAACATAGAACCTCAAGTTACTATGCAATGTGGCATAACGATTTCTATGATTTGCATCTAATTGAATAACGAGCTAAGGATTTATCCTATAAAATAACTTGATTCTTATTTTATAAAGTAAAGCATCTTAAAGAAAGTGCGAGCTCAACCAAATAGCACACGACCCAAGGGTCATGTATTTTTTACATCTTTGTTTATTTTCAGTATTTTTTGAATTTTCTAACATTTTGCAGGAAAATTCGAAATATGACAAATATGACACCTTTTTAAACTACTAAGAAGCATAAAAGGAGTTCATGTCATTCCCTAATTCAACTACTACAAGCTGCTCTTCAACGACGTAGGTGTGATCAACTATGTCTTTAGGGTAGCATACCTTGTTTTATTTCTTGGCAACTTTATTGACCGCCTTCAGGATTTCAACGAAAAAGCATCATGTCTAGATCGAGGCTTTTAGAATAAGAAGCATACTTCTTCAATACGAGTGTTATTACGAATTTATAGTTGAGAAAAGATCTTCTTTAAAAGACTTTACATCCTCTTCAACACTCTACTAGTAAACAGTCGCATCGATAATGACATAGTTCTTAGCCGTTTCCTACTTCTCCATAAGTTTCTACAGAAGATTAATGAGATCATTTTTTAGTTACATACTTCACTTTTGCTCTTGCTATTAGAGAAGTAATATTTTTTAGTGTACTAAGAGTTCGATCTTTATTACACTCACAAAAGGTTAACTCATTTATCTACGAAAAAAAGATGTCAACGAGAGTATGGTGGCACTATTTGATCACTGCTTTACACCTACCAACTCAATTATCAACATCGACGAGAAAAAATCAATAGAATTTACAACGAGTTCAACTGAAGACTTGAGCAGGAACTATTGATCATAATGGCATGCGATCAACTATTTTATCGAAAAAAGCTTTCAACACGTCAAGGACGCATTAAAAGTTAGGGGGCTATTGTTGTATAGTTTTTTACCACCACAGATAGTTGACCTGCCTAATCTATAAAAAAGGCAACTAGCTAATTAAGGAGGAGATAATTACCCATTATATCTCAATATTATATTGTATTTTATTATGTAGTTTTCTATTCACAAAATTAGAAAACCTAAAGCCACTCTCACCTATATAAAAGGGGTTTAGTCTCATAATTTTTCATCTGAGAAGCATCTCACAATCACTTCACTATACACTCTCTGTAATTTTCCCTTTGCTCACACCTTGAGACTTAGAGAAACTCTTGTAATTCTCTAGAAAATAATGAAGAACAGGGGACGTAGGCTTATCTTTTTTGGGGCTGAACCACTATAAAATTCTTGTCTCTTTATTTGCTTTGCTTTGTCAATCCTTTTTCACATACAAAACACATCTTGCAACTTTCTAAATTCATTGTCGACAAAAACTCCGTCAATAGTCTATAACCTCTTCGGTTCTTTTAAATAGTCCAAAGTCAATTTATGGAAGTATCTCCAAGAAAAACAAAAAATAAAAAATTAATAAATAAAAAAATGAGCAACGTAGGTTTTGGGTCTAGAACTATGACCCATTACCTTGATATTTTTTGTGTGACTTGACAAGACCTTCATTTTCATCCAATTTCTTAGATTTCTATTAAATTATTATACATAGTACAAAACTGGGTAATGGGAGTCCTAGAATTATAGTTTACCATTAGGAAGTCTACCCTTTTTTTCTTTTAAATAATAATAGTAATAGCAACAATAATATGGAAGAGATTTAAATTTTATGTTTAATACTCGTACGTTTTGGTCAATATTAACGTTTTGAAAAATTAAGTTGTAAAGAAGGGGAAAAAAATGTCTTGCGAATAGTGAACATTGATATACCATTATAGTTCTATTAATTTCCAAAAGAACGCTATGTGTGATGTTGGTATGATTGTAATTTGTAGAATAATACGAGGGGTTTTTTTTTAGAATAGAATAATATGAGGTGTAAGCTCGCGTATTACTAGTATTTCATGCTTATTGATAGTACTGCATGCTTCACGATTACAAATTTTGTGATTTGTGTCATTTTTTCTGTAAAAAGAAATATTTGGGATTTTTTTCCCAAATCTAATTCCTAGAGTTTAATATTTTAAAAATAGAAAATTAGGAAGGATAGCACTAGAGACATGGTGGATAATTATCTTCCTCGAGTTTAAAAGTAGAGACCAAAATAATAATTTTGCAAAAGGTATTATTATCGTTTTTGTGGATCTTATCCTAAAAGGAGATAAAGATTATGTATAAAACATATGGATTAGATACAGCATAAAGTGGCGTCACGTATATATATACTTTTATAATATGTGTACGTATGTATACAAATTAGAGACATTGGAATGTGTGTTTCGAGTATTTTGTCATGGTACGTTTTGTCAGACACATTCACGTACAATGCAAAAGCATATGGAAAATAGAAGAATAATAATAAGAGACATAGATATGGTGTTCAATAATGTGTGTGATCTGTTATTTATCGGTATTTTTGTCCTAAAAAATAGATTTTTAATTTTGCTCTTTTAAGTATAAATAACTTTTTTTTAAATAAAATTATGATATTTACCAGATTAAACTATCTTAGTTGAATAGTTTATTCATCTGAAAAAGATTTCATGACTTTATATGTGTATAAAGAAACCAACATGATTAAGTGTTAATTATGGGGAGACTTATTTCTTTATTTAAGTCTAAATAAAGTAGTTACAATCTGTAAATAAAGATGGAATACTTTATTTACTATAGGTTGCAGTGTTTGTCTATCTCAACAGGAATGATGTGTCTCAAATCATTGAAGTATCTGACTTCTGATAGAAACACTAATATAACATAGATAAGTTATGTGTATTAAACTGGACTAGGTAATATAAAGAATTGGAGTGCCGTTACTCAATTTTTATATTATCACAAATTAGCTCTTAGCATATAGATCTTAATCCTTGATGTTTGACTGGACTTGCTTTCATGGGTTATAGCCTTTTAATTTGTTAAAAGACTAACCTCTATGAAATTAGAGGTGAACTCTGGCATATTGGAGGTTATGGCTTATGAATTGATGGGAACACCAAATAGTTAAGGACACTATACATTAATGCCACTTTAGGTTCTTTCAAGATTCATGGAATAATAAAATCTAAGATCTTAGTATTCACTTTGTGAATTGATTGATAATTTTGTCTAAATGGCCATTGAGAACAAAATTATCGACAACGTTATTCCTTAATAGAAAGATGGTAACTTAAAAGTAAATAGGTGTTGGAGGGGTATTACGGTAACTTCACCTATCCAACTACGACATTGTATAGGGATTATATATGTGGTATAGAATATGCTAGATAGATCGGTTAATCAAGATTAGTTGATTAAATCTCTATAACATGCATGACATTAGAGTACAATATTGAGCTTTTAGTGAAGTGTTCTCTTTATTAATAATATTTATGTAAATACTATAATAAGAGTTATTATATATTTATCATATTATTGGTGTGATACCCAAGATTCTCACATACATAATAAGCCAATAATAAACATATTCATATTGCATAATTGACATATCAAGCAACTAGTATCAATTTCATGGTAAATTACTCATTCTGATTGTTAAATGATCTGTATTATTGTACTAATATTTATGGAAGTGCTCCTATGCAGTGTAAAGGCTCAGTACCCTCAGAGAGAGAGAGAGCTTGGTATGTGAAAGGAACAAAGAATACATTTATGAATAGTAATACTATACGAACATGCATTAAAATCATATCTGTTGATAACTTGGTCAAATAGTAGTTTTTCGGTAAAATGCATTTTTCACACTTTTCGGAGCCAAATTTACTGTGCATTTAACACGTCAAATAGCTTTTATTTAATGTGTAGAAACCATTTCTAGTATTTTCTAAAATGTTGGTTTCAGGTAAGCACGAGGTGGTAGTTACTGTACTGAATTGTGTTTAATTATACTAAGCTAGCTTAGATTAATCTTAATCGTGTAATGTCATCTTTGTGCACTCTAAAAATTAGGTATTGATACTTTGTTTGCATTATTAATTGGAGTCTAATCGACTTATTTTTATGTTTAATGATTGGTTATGGGGCTAGGTTTCACTAGATTACAATAAGATTGGCCATATAGGATTATAGGTCAAAGTATGACTAGTTTTCACCTCTTAAGCTAGGCTTTACTATTTTGGTCTATACTTAGGTGTATAGGATGGACCAGCAACGTGGTGAGTATGCTAAGAATGTTTTAGACATGGACACATGGAAAGTAAGGTACAAAATTCCCAAAATACCCCTTAGAACTTAAGTTATGCCATTTCTTAGTTATTAAGTATAACTTTTGGACCAAATCTGGTCATTTTCTTCTCCTTTCTCTCCAGCCACGACCTGAAACTCTCCCACTCATTTTTAGACTTCTCTTAGCTCCCATTAACTATTTTTAAGCGTTTCCAAGTAGTAAAACTCAATTTAGAGCTCAAGAAAGCAAGATAGGTCCAAACTAGTTAAGGTAATTCTTCTAATTCTCCTTCCTAGGTTTTATTTTATTATTTCAATTCTCCACTTGATACCACTAAAATAATGATACCTCTAGGTCCTCTTGAGTCCTAAGATCAATTTCTAAGCCATAGAAATCAGTTTTGTGGAAGAAGAAAGCAAGAGCTTCAACAAAGGTTCAAACTAGTCAAGGTGAGGATTTTATAGAATTTGGAATTGGTAATTTATTTATATTGAATTAGCTCTTAAATCAAAGCTTTTATTTGATGAATAAAGGTCCTAGAAAACCTTATATATGGTTAGAAACATAGAATTTAAGTGGAGGATTAAAGTTAGACTTAAAGCCCAAAAGTTTGCTATTTGTAGATTTAAGTGTTTTCATTGTTGGAATAAGTTGTCTACACTTGTAATTTGATTTCATTACTTGGAATGTGTAAAACATTGATCCTTTTATGTAGATTACACCTATTTGCTGGCTGGTTATGATGATATACAAGTGTAAAAGTGGTTTTAAACTTTGTTTAAACCGAAAGGAATTCAAGTGTGCCTAAGTTGTTCTAAATGATCCTCTTTGAGGTGTATATGTGGGAATTGGCTTGTGGATTATTATTGCAGATCTTAAACCATGATTTTAATCATGTGGGAATGTCCCAAAAATAGGAGAGGTGCTGTCCAAATATTTTTAAAACCAAATGGACTAGTTTTTATGAAAGTATGTGCCATTTTGGTTCATTTTGTGATTAGATTTCCTGATTTTATGAAAGTTATGATTTATGTTTGTGGTTGCTTTCTTTAAGTATTTTACATTGTAGTAATCATTCTAGTAATGAAATTGATATCAGGTCTTCCACACACCTTACCATAGAGGATACTGACCCTTTTCACTATCTTTTCTGTCGGACACAAGGTAAGTAACGTTACACCTGCAATGTAAGAAACTATTTGTTCTGTGAACTTATGGAGTCCTTGAATTATATGAAAAGTTGTATTTGTTATTCTGTTATGCCTAAAGCTTAAATATCTAAATCTGTTATTCTGACATATATAAAGCATGAACATGTGGTGTATTTATATTGCCTGACGAGTATTAGTGAATAGGGTGTGGCGGGCCAGTGCCCAATTATTTGGTTCCTTCGGGAACATTATCTGGTTCCTTCGGGGACATTATTAGGTCCCTTCGGGGACAATATTTAGTTCTTTCGGAAACACTCTGATAGCGGTATGGAGAGGACCTCTGCAGTACACAGAGGGGTTTGAAATGTATTTGAGACTCGAGATCTCCATACGATAACTTATGATTAGTTATTAGTTATCTGAGTAGCTTAGTACGTGATTCACGGTCTTGTCAGGTAATACAAAATACACAGGGATCCTAGTCATACCATTATCTGTTTTCTAGAATATGCATGTTGCATTTGCACTCGTTACTTACTGAGTTTTATACTTACAAATATTCTTACATTGCAGATGATACTGCTCATATATGAGTTAAGAGGAGAAGCGCCGACTTTCTAACCACAGCTTGTGTATATGAGAATTTTGACACTGTGATTTTCTGACTGAGAATTTTGTATCTGTATTGAGTGTATGTACATTATGTATATTTTTATGAGAGGTCCACTTTGGGAGTATGTATATATGTATAAATTATACTAGATGTAAAAAAAAATGAGTGGAGTTTTTCTTTCTCTCTCTAGAAAGTCAAAACTTTTAATTTTCCCTTGTTTTATCAGTTCTAAGTCAAGTAGCATCTCCCGATCTCACTAAATATTTATACAAATATCCTTATATACGTGTGTGGGATCGGGGGATGTCACAATTGGAGCTTAGATTATTTGGATCCATTAGATCCTTTATCTAGCTCAATTAAGCTCATTAATTGGTTGGTGGTATTTGTGAAATTAGTTTCATGAAACTGTGTAAAATAATGATTCTACACAGAAGTTGATATTTTTATAAATAATTTTCATGAGTTGATCATATTTATAAAAATACACCCAAAGCCTAAATTAGAGAACAAGCCTAATCCTAATTGGACTAGGGTTAGCAGTTTTTAGTCTCATATATATAAGATATATGAGAGAAAAACTACATAATAACTCATACAGAGTCACACACATAGACACAGGGAGAGAGGGAGAAAAATTAGCCAAGGCTAAGAAAGAGAGAAGAAAAAAAGTCTCCTACTATCTCACAGTCCCATCTCACGTTCCGGTGTTCCATAGGATCAAGAAGGCATTCTTGATCGTTCACCAACGACGGTTTCGACTTGGTGTCCACTTGCTTCATCAACCAAGAGAAAGAGCATAGACAAAAAGATTTAGGGTTGGAGTTTTGATCACCATCAATAAGGAGATCAAGGAGGAGCACGCTACAAGAAGTAAACCCTAATCTCATCTTTAGGGTTTTGTATCTAGATTTGATTTATGTTGTACATGATCCTATATATGATGTATGTGTAAAAACCCGGATTTTAGGAGGGTAATTTGGACAATCTATCAATTTTTCGGATAAAATATTATGGGGATTAAATTGCAAAAGTTTTGTACAGAGGGACTAAATTATAATTTTTGGGAGACTAGATTGATAGAGATTTAAAATTTGGGGACTTATGTGCAATTTTTGAAAAATTGCACAGCCCTATAAGATAGAGCCACGTGCCCTATCCTTTTTTTTTTCTCTCTCTCTCTTTTCTCTTTCTTCTCCCTCGATCTCTCTCTCTGCGTTTCTCGGCCAGAAGAAGCAGAAGCTGCCACAGGAGCCGCTCCAGCCGTCGTCCGTCCTCACCACTGACCGGCATCGACTCGCTAGATATGCTGAAGCTCCGCCGCCCCTTGCCAGCCACCGCTGTTGACTGCAATGTCGGAAATCCTCCAAGTCACCGTTTTGGTTTTTTTGTCACCGGTGACGATTCCAGCCACCATTCGACCTCCAACCGGTCCCGTTGGATTCGTCTCGTCCCAAGTATCATCAAGTTATATATATTTCAAACCTATTTTGCTCGGATTGAAAGTTGCCATTTTTGAATATTTTGAGTTTAAGTTTGACTTTTTGATCCGGCCATTGGATTGAGTTTTTGTTGTCATTTTTTGATTGTACTCAGAAAATGAAGAAGTTTGATATATATATTGCCTATGTTTGGAGATCGGCAAGGAATTTGAGATCGGACGGGTTGAGATTTGCCTCGTTTTGCATGCCACCGACCCGGTGTGAGCCCGGACCCGAGTTGGATAAGTTATATGTCTAATGTAGCTATTTTGGATGCTAAGAATTCAGCGAAGAGATCCATTTATGGAATTGAAGCTCCAGTGAGAAGCTGGTTTTTCACAAGAGGATGATCGAGGGCTTGGAATTGGTTCCTGACCCTCCAGGTGATCATCAATGACACTTTGAGGATTCAATAGCGTGGTATTACTATTCGAGCGAGGTAGGGATTCAATTACCTATGTTTTATATCATTTTCGAATAAAATTTATTTTCTGCAACATATGAGAACAAATGTGATTTTTGGTTTCTCTAATATCTGTGATGGGAATTGGTTGTATGAGATATATACTGTATTGATCTAAAATTTCTGAGTGCAGGTTATTTTGGATATATTAAAAATAGGGCCGTTATGTTGCCCGTTTTCTATAAAAACCTAGTATGCTGATTTTACTGAAAAACTAGAGCACGATTATTTTCACACTTCAGTTCTGTATTACACATGTCATAGGACCATTCATGAGCACTGTGTTAGCATCATGGATTTATAGTGTGGCACTACGTGCCCCACCGTCAGTGAAAGTCCGTAAACTCGCACGGGATTTTGTTACTTCTGATTATCTCCCTATTTGGCAGGCGTAGGTGATTCGGTTGCCCCTCCAAGTTTGGTAGGTGACATATGGATGTCCCCTCTAAGTATAGGCTTAGGTATCAGGTAGGCTATTAGGCATACTTAGTGCCATCATCCTGAGTTTCTACAGATGAGAGGATGAGAGCTCATGGATATGGGTTGATTTGTGTCATGTACATATGAATTGAATGGTTTTGATTACACTGCTTTTTATATATATGTGGATTTCTGGTTTGGATTATATATATATGTATGTTTTGGACTAAACTAACCATACAGGATTTCCCCATCACTAAAATGTTTTCGATCGAGGTAATTGTTTTTCTTACTGGGCATTTTATGCTCACCCCCCTACCTTCTTCCTTAGGTGGTGTCCAGTGCGATCTCGGTGATCAAGAGGAGTAAGAGGTCATCTTAATTGCAGTTTGTCTCTTGGTAATGCAAGAAGTTTGTCGTCTTGGTGTTTGGATTATTTGGGTATTATATTAGCATTGAACCAAGATTACTGCTTTCTATTTTGTCTGCGAACTTATGTATGTCATTCTAGTATTTGACTTTTATTGTGGATGATGGTGATGCTTAGACTTTATGTGACTTTGTGATTTTTGATATTATTCAGTCTATGTTTAATAGTGTATACGAACTGTGGGAGTGGTTCACGGGATGGAATTTTGATTATTTTATTTAAATGGATTATTTTTATAAAAACTAGAACTTTTAACACTTTTTAAATACATCATGGAATTTCCCACCTTTGTGAAATTCTCTTTCTGCCACTGGCCCGGGTTTTGGGTTGTGATAGAAATTTTTGGTATCAGAGCTTTGAGTTTAACAGCTCGGACGTATCACCATTAAATTAGATTGAAGTTGTTTTTATAACAAGCAGGTATCATTATCTCACAAACAGTTTGGCATATTGTTTCAGACTAGTAAGGATGCCTCCTAGAAGAGTTTCGAGGCACCAGCCGGGTGCCGAACCTCCTCATCTAGATTTCACTCATCTGATTGAGGCAATGCAGCAGACATTTGTCCAGATGAGCAATCTAGACTATCAACCTCTAGCTCCGAGGGAACGTCAGTTGGATCAGGCTGATTATCTCTAGTGGTTCATGTGTCTCTAGCCAGGGCAGTTTGTTGGTAGACCAGAAGCTCTCACGGCAATTGCTTGGTTGCGTGAGATAGAGAGGCACTTTCGAGCCCTTGATACTCTGGTTGAGTTTTGGGCTGTGTTTGTTATTACGCGTTTGACTGGGAGTGCCAGTCATTAGTGGGAGACAGTGGAACGGATGCAAGATGTAGTGGGCTTGACTTGGGAAGACTTTGAACGGATTTTTAAGGCCCAGTATACCAATGAGGATCAACAGGATGAAGTTGTGAACTGATTTGAGACGTTGATTCAAGGTAATAGAACGGTGAATGAGTACCTGATAGAGTTCACTGAGTTGGCAAGTGTTACACTCGGACTGGGTACGAGTGAGAAGTACCAAGTTGCCAAGTTTAGGAGTCATTTGAATCGGAACATTTTCAATAGGAGTGGTACTCAGACCTTCCGTACTCTTCCTGAGATTGTAATGGCTACCCAGCGGGCAGAGGCCATCAAAGAAGGAATGGATTCCGGGAGGAATCAGCGGAGAGGTAATGACAAGAAAGCCACCAGAAGGAACCAAGGGCAGTGGTCAGCCCAGGGTACTCCGAGCAGTGGGAGCTCGAACAACAATGGTTCTTCAGGGGGTGGCAAAGGCAGTCCGTATAGAGGATGTTTTGTTTATGGCTAGCCGGGTCATCAGAAGAATGAGTGTCCCAACCGTCTGCAGAAATCTCCAGTTTTTTTTCTTATCAAAACACTCAAGTGAGGCCGCAACAGTCACAGGGTGCTTCGTAGGCTTTTACTTCCCCTCAGTCATATTAGCATCAGTACCGCCCTCAGGGTTTTACTCAAAACTTTCAGACCCCTCAGGCCTCAGGGAGTCAGAGTGGGCGTGGATATGGTAGTAGTGGTCCACGATCCAGCAGTAGCTGTCCTGGTCAGGGGAAAGGTAACAAAGGGAAAGAGAAGGTGACTGGCCAAGCCTATACTTTTATTGGGGCAGACGACACTCAACATCGCACCGGCCGAGGTGTTGTTGACGGTATGATCCTTCTTTTATACTCTTAGGCACATGTTTTGTTTGATACTAGTGCATCCCATTCATTTATATCCTTATTGTTTACTCAACTGTTTGGGTTGAAATTTTCTAATTTGGATTATGCATTGACGTTAGGTACACCTTTGAGAGGAGTAGCCGATGTGTCTAGTATGTGTAAGTCTTGTCGGATCGTGGTTGGTTATAAGAAGTTGCTTGCTGATTTGATCATGTTGCCAATGGGACAGTACGACGTAATACTCGGTATGGATTGGTTGTCGAAGTATCGAGTAGTTGTGGACTGTTGTAAAAAGTGGGTGACTCTTTTCCTAGTGATGGGTATCCTATTATCTATCAGGCTAGAATGAATCCGTTAAAGCCTAGTCCTGTTTTGAAAACGTGCATGGGTGGAAGGAAGAAACTTGAGTGTTATGGGAACTTATTTTCCATGGATGGCGAGGTAAGAACAGATAATTAAGACCCATGGATTCCGGTGGTGTATGAGTATTTGGAGGTATTTACTGAAGACTTACTAGGGTTACCACCAGATAGGGAGATCGAGCTCTGTATTGAACTAGTTTCTGGAGCTCAGCCAGTTTCTATTCCAGCCTATCACATAGCACCTGCTGAGATGGAAGAATTAAGAGAACAGTTGGATGATTTGCTTTCCAATAGCTTTATTCGCAGTAGCACTTCTCCTTGGAGTGCTTCTGTTTTGTTTGCGAAGAAAGTTGATGGTTCGTTGAAACTTTGTGTGGATTACTGGAAGTTGAACCAGTTGACAGTGAAGAACAAGTATCCATTACCAAGGATAGAAGAGTAATTTGATCAACTCGGTGGTTCAAGGTTCTTCTCTAAGATCAATTTGAGATCCGATTATCATCAGTTGAAGATAAGAGAGGATGATATACCTAAGATAGCATTAAGAACTCGATATGGTCACTGTGAGTTTCTGGTGATGCCATTTGGTTTGACGAATGCTCCCTAGCATTTATGGATCTCATGAATCAGATTTTCAGACCGTTTTTGGATCGTTTTGTGGTTGTGTTCATCGATGACATCCTGGTATATTTCAAGACTCGAGAAGAGCATGCCGAACATCTGGGGATAGTACTCAAGACCTTGAGAGATCATCAGTTGTACGCCAAGAAATCGAAGTGTGACTTTTAGATGTCAAAAGTGAAGTTTTTAGGTCATGTGATTTCTCACAGAGGTATTTCAGTCGATCCCGCTAAGATCGAAGCTGTTCTGAAATAGGAAAGACCGTGAAATATGACAGAGGTACATAGTTTCCTTGGTTTGGCAGGCTACTACCGTCGTTTTATGCAAGATTTCTCGAGAATTGCTTTGCCTTTGACGAAGTTGACTAGGAAAGATGTTAAGTTTGTTTGGGATTATGAAAGTGAAGAAGCTTTTGTCAGGTTAAAGTAGAGTTTAACCACCGCACTTGTTCTTACTGTTCCTGACAGTAATGAGTCTTATGTGGTATATACTGATTCCTCGAAGACGGGTTTGGGATGTGTCTTGATGCAGAATGGTTGAGTTGTGGCTTATGCTTCTCATCAGTTGAAGCCACATGAGAGCAACTATCCCACCCATGATCTGGAGCTTGCAGCAGTGATCCTTGCCTTAATGATTTAGCAATATTACTTGTATGGTGTGAAGTTCGACATATTCTCTTATCAGAATAGTTTGAAGTATCTCTTTACTCAAAAGGATCTGAACTTGAGATAGCGAAGATGGGTTGAGTATATAGAGGATTATGACTTCGACCTTCAGTATCATCCTGGTAAAGACAATGTTGTAGCTGATGCACTGAGTAGGAAGCCTCATGGTGCACTAGATGCACTAGTGTTTGAAGACTGGAAGAACTCAGTTGCAATTGGTGATTACAACTTGCAGTACTTTGAGAATGAAGGGGTTGCTTGCCTGAGCAACATTGTGATTTCACTATCTCTTCTCAGGACTGTCCAGCGGAGTCTGTGGCAAGATAGAGAGTCGAGGACAATCTGGAACTGGCTTCAGAATAGTGAGCAATTAGATGATTGGAGCACTAACAGAGAAGGGCTTTTGCTTTTCAGTGGGAAGTTGGCTGTAGCTGATGACCCTAATCTTTGAGAAACCATTATAACTGAGGCTCACAAATCAAGGTTCGCAGTACATCCGGGTAGTACCAAGATGTACTGGGACTTGAAGTGGCAGTATTGGTGGAAAGGGATGAAGAAGGATGTAGCTACTTTTGTGGCTAAGTGTTTGACTTGTCAGCGAGTCAAGGCTGAACACCAGAGGCTAGCTGGATTACTTCAGCCGTTGCCAATTCCCGAATGTAAGTAGGACAAGATCACGATGGACTTCGTGACCCGTTTGCCGAAGACCTTGAGGAAGAATGACACAATTTGGGTGGTAGTCGATCGGTTGACGAAGAGTGCTCACTTTATATGGATTCAGATGGACTACTTTCTTACTAAGCTCAGTAGACTGTATGTGGAGAACATCATACACTTGCATGGTGTGCCTTCAAGCATAGTCTCCGACAGAGATCCAAGGTTCACTTCTAAGTTTTGGAGAGCCTTGTAGAAAGCGTTGGGTACGCAGTTGGATATCTGTACGGCTCACCATCCTGAGTCAGATGGTCAGTCTGAAAGGACCATTCAGATTCTTGAGGACATGCTACATTGTTGCATATTGGACTTTGATGGGAACTGGGATGATCATCTTCCTTCGGTGGAATTTGCTTATAATAACAGTTACCAGACCAGTGTGGGTGTGGCTTTATAGGAAGTGTTGTATGGAAGGCCGTGTAGATCACCTTTGTGTTAGGTGGAGCCCGAAGAGCGTGTTACTCTTGGACCTGAGATGATTGAAGAGACTACTGAGAAGATCAAAGGCATCCAAGAGAGACTCAAAGAGATTCAAAGTCACTAGAAGAGTTATGCTGACCCGAAGAGGCGTGAGATAGAGTTTGATACTGGTGATTCCGTATTCCTAAAGTGACTCCAAGGCGAGGTGTTACAAGATTTGGAGTTAAGGGTAAGCTTGCTCCAAGGTATATTGGTCCCTTTGAGATCACTGAGAGAATTGGACCAGTGGCATATCGCTTGAATCTACTAGTACAGTTGGGTCACATGCATAATATGTTTCATGTGTCGATGTTGAAGAAGTACACGCCGGAACCATCTCATATTGTTCAGTACGTGCATGTACCGATCCAAGAAGATGTGTCCTATGAAGAGCAGCCTATTCGTTTGTTGGCTAGAGAGTTGAAGGTGCTTCGCCACAGAGAGATTCCACTTGTCAAGGTGCTTTGGGAACATCACAAGGAAGACGAGGCTACTTAGGAATTGGAGACGGAGATGTACGAGAAGTACCCTCATTTGTTTGACTTTCAGTCAAAAGTTATATTGTGATGTAAACCTTAACTTATACTTTGAATTTCGGGACGAAATTCTTTTAAGGAGGGGAGATTGTAAAAGCCCGGATTTTGGAAGGGTAATTTGGACAATTTACCAATTTTCTGGATAAAATATTGTGGGGATTAAATTACAAAAGTTTTGTGCAGAGGAACTAAATTGCAATTTTTTGGGGACTAGATTGAAAGAGATTTGAAATTTGGAGACTTCTGTGTAATTTTTGAAAAATTGCACAGCCCTATAAGATAGGGCCACGTGCCTTGTCCTTTTCTTTTCTCTCTCTCTCTTCTCTCTCTTCTCCCCCGATCTCTCTCTCCCTCTCTCTCTGCGTTTCTCAGCCGGAAGAAGCAGGAGTCGCTCCGACTGTCGTCCGCCAGTGCCACCGACCGGCGTCGACTCGCTAGACCGCATCGAAGCTCTGCCGCCCCTCGCTAGCCGCCACCATCGCCTGCAATGCCGGAAATCCTCCAAGTCGCTGTTTCGGTTTTTTTGTCACCGGCGACGATTCCGGCCACTATTCGACCTCCAACCGGTCCTGTTGGATTCCTCTCATCTCAAGGATCATCAAGTTATATACATCTTAACCCCATTTTGCCTGGATTGAAAGTTGCCATTTTTGGATATTTTGAGTTTAAGTTTGACTTTTTGATCCAGCCGTTGGATTGAGTTTTTGTTGTCATTTTTGGATTGTACTTGGAAAATGGAGAAGTTTGATATATACATTGCCTATGTTTGGTGATCGGCACGGAAATCGAGATCGGATGGTCGAGATTTATCTCGTTTTGCATGCCACCAGTCGGTGTGGGCCTGGACCCGAATTGGACAAATTATATGTCTAATCTAGCTATTTTGGGTGCTAGGAATTAAGCGAAAAGATCCGTTTGTGGAATTGAAGCTCCGATGAGAAGTTGGTTTTTCGCAAGAGGACGATTGAGGGCTTGGAATTGGTTCCCGACCCTTCGGGCGATCGTCAACGATACCTTGAGGATTCAATAGCATGGTATTGCTATTCGAGCGAGGTAGGGATTCAATTACTTATGTTTTATATCGTTTTCGAATAAAACTTATTTTCTGCAAAACAAATGTGATTTTTGGTTTCTCTAATATTTGTGATGGGAATTGGTTGTATGAGATATATACTGTATTGCTCTGGGAATTTTTAGAGTGCAGGTTATTTTGAATATATTAAAAATAGGGCCGTTATGCTGCCCGTTTTTCTATAAAATCCTAGTATGCTGATTTTACTGAAAAACCAGAATACGATTATTTTCACACTTCAGTTCTATATTGCACATATCATAGGATCATACATGAGCACCGTGTTAGCATCGTGGGTTTATAGTATGGCATTGCATGCCCCACCGTCAGTGAAAGTTTGTAAACTCGCGCGGGGTTTTGTTACTTCTGATTACCTCCCTATTTGGCAGGTGTAGGCAATTCGGTTACCCTCCAGGTTCGGTAGGCGACACACGGATGTCCCCTCCAGGTATGGGCTTAGGTATCAGGCAGGCTGTTAGGCATACTTAGTGCCATCTTCCTGGATTTCCACAGATGAGAGGATGAGAGCTCATGGGTATGGGTTGATTTGTGTCATGTGCATATGAATTGAATTATTTTGATTACACTGCTTTATATATATATATATATATATAGATATATAGATTTCCAGTTTGGATTATATATATATATGTATGTTTTGGACTAAATTAACCATGCAGGATTTCCCCATCACTAAAATATTTTCGATCGAGGTAGTTGTTTTTCCTACTGAGCATTTTATGCTCACCCCCTACCTTCTTCCTCAGGTGGTGTCCAGTGCGATCTTGGTGATCAAGAGAAGTAAGAGGTCATCTTGATTGCAGTTCGTCTCTTGGTAATGCTAGAAGTTTGTCGTCTTGGTGTTTAGATTGTTTGGGTTTTATATTAGCATTGAACCAAGATTACGGCTTTATATTTTGTCTGCGAACTTATGTATGCTATTCTGGTATTTGACTTTTGTTGTGGATGATGGTGATGTTTGGGCTTTTATATGATTTCGTGATTTTTAATTATTATTCAGTCTATGTTTAATGGTGTATACGAACTGTGGGAGTGGTTCACGAGATGGAATTCCGATTATTTTATTTAAATTGACTCTTTTTACAAAAACTAGAACTTTTGACATTTTTCGAGTAAATCAAGGAATTTTCTACCTTTGTGAAATTCCCCTTTTGCCACTGGCCTGGGTTTTGAGTCATGACAGTATGTGTGTTATATGGTGATGAAAACTGTTTTCATGTAAAATTTTAAAACCTAAATCCGCTAATTTTTTCTCTACGTTCATGATATGATCATATATTTTCCATATTTGCATGTGTGCATGATTTTCCTAAGTGTTATGTCAATTTACCAACATTATTAACTTAATATAATTATATTTTAACGTGGAAATAATATCATTTATAAAGTCTAATTTTTTATTTAATCAACAATACATTCTATAGGGTCTACTAGATTTGATGATTTACTCGACTAAATAAAAATTACAACTTTATTGTCACGATATTTATTGCTAGTTGCTAAAACTTCCTAGAGAAATTAGTTAAGAAAACCTAAAAAGAAAAAGGAAAAAAAAGTATTAGTTTAATTCTATGACTTGAATATACTATAAAAAAATAGTGTCTTGACCATTGAGCAAGTTTAAATATCAGTTAGTAGAGGTGGCAATTCGTGTCGATGAGTTGGATTTGTGTCAGGTTGAAGTTTAATATATATACAAATTATATAAGCCCGAACCTAACCAGTGACCTATCATGTTAGAAAAATATCAACATTAACCCGACCCGCACAACCTGCTATGACCCGTATTTTTCTACTTATATTTTGTTTTTCTAATTCTATTATTGTCTTATTTCAAAACAAATAAATTAAGGATAATTTATAAATATAACTAATAACTTATAATCTCAAATATTTACATTATACAAATTAAATGTATCTATAATAATAGTCATAAATAAATTAAATAAATTTTTTTTATAATTTAATTATGTATATATTTGTTAATGAGTCAAACTGGTCAAATTCGAGTTAACCCGCCCGGCCCATTTTTTTTATTCGTGTTAGGTGGGTCGACCTAATTTTGACCCATACTCTTTTTTCTTCGACCCTAACCTGCAAAAAATCGTGTCGTGTCGTGTCCTTGTGTCATAACCCGAGTTTGCACCCTTATTAGTTGGACAGTTGTGTTGTTTATCTTTTCAAGCTTGTGATCAATATAATAATAGCAATCCATATGATTGGGGGATTGAATCTTGGAATGGAATAGTCATTCCACTGTTTAGTTTAAAAGTTTAGTATTGTAATAGGAATTCCATTGGAAACCAAATTCTATCATGGACTAGTGATTCTATTACTTTCTCTAAGAAATTTTGTTTCCATTATTTTAGTTCATTGTTGTATAAAATATTTTTCCCTTTTTGCCCACTGAACTTACTATTAAGCTCCAATACTCATTTAAGAATTTTGATGGTAAATTTCATTTTTTTCCCTTTTGCCCCACAACCACAAATGGCAATATTCACTTTTATAGACTTTCAATATGCATGTTTATATCTATTACTTTTTTTTTTTTGGCAGTTGAATTTCTAAGATAAATTCAACTACTCATATGTATTTAAGAAATAATTTGCCAAATTGAAAGTAAATTTTTTGTAGACTATTTTATTTTGATAATGTTATTTTGTTAAATAAACTAAGTAATTTATTAATTTAAATGTTCTTTTAATGGATTGGAATAATAACTTTTAAATGAACTAAATTTCAATAGTAGATATATATATATATATATATTAAAAAATAAAGGTCTTATTGTCAATATAACCTTTTATTCCATTCTATTCCATTTCATTGAGTAACCAATCATAATAAACTTATTTTATGAATGATTTCAAATTGTCAGCCAAACCATGGAATATCATTCATATTCTTATTCTAATTCCATTCTATTATAATTTCCATTATGATTCTAATTCTATTCCATAGACCAAATACCATTAAAATTGTTTGGCAAGAGGGATAAAGAGTAAGAATAATGGGGAGTATTTATTTATTTATAAAGTATATTATTTATTTCATTAATGTTTTAATAATTATTTGAAACAGTATATATTTATCATTTCATATAAAAGAAAAATAAGATGTTGAATCCTTCTATCAATCGAAGGTTTCAAAATGGTGAATCTAAAAGAAAGGGCTCATAAGAGATGGAGCTAGGATTTTTCCTCAATGGGGGTTTACCTTAAAAAAAAAAAGATTAATAACAAGAAGATAGTATAATTATCTCAACGACTTTTCGTACCTTTAAAAATTATATAATAATTATATTACCAAGGCTATTAAAGAAGTCTTTCTCAATATATTCAAGTAAATTTTCTTTTATTCATTGATTATCTATTAAATTGTGTAGTTAATTCTTAATAAAATTCGTCGAAGAAAAATACTTTATCCACAATAGTTATAGCAACCAATAAAATTAATAAATTCAAGCTAATTTATCGGAAAAAAACTTAGTTTTTCAAAAATGAAAATAAATATATAAAAAATAGTTAAAGATTTGAAGGATTTACAATTTTAGTTTTTAGTGCAGGCTTATAATGTTATTTAAAGATTTCTTATTTTATTTCTATTTTTATTTTTTAAGGATATATATACATCTAAAAGGAAATTTCAATTTCTTAGTACGGGCAAGGCCCTCATTGGCCTCTACATGGCTCTGTGCATGTTTCTTCTTATTTTCTTATAACACCTCAAGTCCCACATCAGATATGCTCTGGGAAGATCATGAGTATTTAAGTGATGGTCTATGAGCCCAAAAATACCTTCAAACTAGTACTTTTGGGTGAGACCTAGTGGTGTTACATTTGGAATTCAGAGCCGATCCAGTCCATACTTGTGTGGGCCTTGGAAGGCTACCACGAGCTAAAATTATAATGAATATGGACTCTACCCATATGGGTTATATATAGGCTAATGAACGTGGTGCTGGTAAATTGAACCTAATACTTAGGAAAAATCATATCTGTATGCAAACTATGAAAAACACATGATCACATCTTGAACGCAGCGGAAAAAATAGCAGATTTAGGTTTTAAAATTTTTACATGAAAACAATTTTCATAACCATAGAACATGCATATATCAATTGCAGGATCATGTATAATATAAATCAAATCTAAGTACATAAATGCTAGAGATGAGATTAGTATTTACTTCTCGTAGCATGTTCCTTCTTAATCTTCTTATTAACGATGATTAAATGTTCAACCTTGGATCTTCTTGTCTATGCTCTTGCTCTTGGTTGATGAAGAGAGTGGACATCAAGCTGAATTCTTCGTTAGAGAACAATCAAGAGCACCTTCTTAATCTTTTGAAATACAAGAACATGAGATGAGACTATGAGATTGCAGAAAACTTTTTCTCTCTCTTTCTCACTATAGTTAGTGCAGAGCACCTCTCTCTCTATCTTATGCGTGTGGCACTCTATGTATTATTGTGCAGTTTTTTCTCTCATGTATCTTATATATATGGTGCCCAAAACTACTAATTCAAGTCAAATTAGGATTGAACTTGTTCTCCAATTTGGACTTTAGGTGTATTTTTAGAAATATGTCCAACTCATGAAACCTATTTATAAAAATACCAACTTCTGTATAGAATTATTATTTTACATAGTTTCATGAAACTAATTTTACAAAAATCACCAACCAATTAATGAGCTTTATTGAGTTAGACAAGCAACCTAATAGATCCAAATAATCTAAACTCCAATAGTATGATAAATGCACAATAACTCCGATTATGGTGTTTATATAAATACTATTACTGAAAAGGACACTTTACTAAAGGCCCAATATTGCACTCTTAGATTAAATGTCATGTTTTTTTATAGAGATGTAATCAACTAGCCTTGATTAATCGATCCATCTAGCATATTCTATACCACATATAGAAACCCTATATAATGCCGTAGTTAGATAGGTGAAATTACCGTAATACCTCTCTAACACATATTTATCTTTAAGTTATGATCTTTCTATCAAGGAATAACGTTGTCGATAATTTTGTTCTCAATGGCTATTTCGACAAAATTATCAACCGATTTACAAAGTGAATACTAAGATCTTAGATTGAATTATTCCATGAATCTTGAAAGACCTTAAAGTGGCATTAATAGTATCCTTAACTATTTGGTGTTCCTATTAATTTATAAGTCATAACCTCTAATATACCAAAGCTCACCTCTAATTTTATATAGGCTAGTCTTTTAACAAATCAAAAAGCTATAACTCATGAAAGCAAGTCCAGTCAAACATCAAGGATTAAGATCTACATGCTAAGAATTAGTTTGTGATAATATAAAAATTGAGTTACGGCACTCTAATTCTTTATATTACCTAGTCTAGTTCAATACACATAACTTATTTATATTGTACTAGTATTTCTATCAAAAGTCAAATATTTTAATGATTTAAGATACATCATTCCCATTGAGATAGACAAACACTACAATCTTTAGTAAATAAAGTATTCTATCTTTATTTATAGATTGTGAACTAGTTAATTTAGACTTAGATAAAGACACAAGTCTCTCTATAATTAAAATTTAATTATGTTTGTTTCTTTATACACAAGTAATGTCATGAAATCTTTTTCAAATAAATAAACTATTCAACAGAGATAGTTTAATTTAGCAAATATTATAATTGCATGTAAGAAAAAGTTGTTTATACAAAAAACGTAAAATTAGAAATTTGTTTTTATGGCAAATATCCCAATAATCTCCTACTTGTTCAAAAAGCAGTTACTCAAATTAACGTACTAAAAGGCCCATAAATATTCCAAACGACCAAAATTAATAAATATAAAATTAAGTATTTAACTAACAACTTAAAAGACTAAGAAAAGAAATGAAGATCTTAAGCTCTCTATTCGTCGTTTTCTTGATGGACTTCTTTCTCATCCGCTAGAAACTCTACACTTCTACTGATAGAGGTAGTATTGGTAGATTGTCTATAAAGAATATACCTTTCTCTTCCTTTAGGTAGCCAAGCAGAACATATTTTTCTGAATTCTTGTGAACTTAGTCTTCCATTTTCTTGCACGGGTATACTTTGTAACCCTATACCTTTAGATACTTTCAGCTCTCTACATAGCCCATTAATATTTGAAAAGGTGTCGAAGCAATTTTATCTGACGGAGTGAAGTTGAGGATGTACAAAGTTGTCTTTAAAGTATACTCCTAATACCTTTTCGACAGCAGTGACTCCCTGTACATCAGCTCTATAGTATGCTTGAGTCTGATGTTTTATCTCTCAACAACTCCTATATGACTATACTCATAGATAGTCACATATTCATAAGGAATAGCAAGATCAACTAGTGTTAGTCTCAACAGGTCATGTAAAGAATTAATATCTCTATGTTCAACTTCAATCTTGAACTTCTTGTCCCTTCTGATGTCGTGCTGCATTTGCACTTTTTTGCCGAAGTCATGGAAAACATCTAGGAATTCATTGTATTTTTTCAGAGGATATACTTGACTGAAGTTTGAATATTTATTAAAAAAAGTGAAAAACAATGTATGCTTGTTGTAGGAAACTACCACTATAGGTTCACAGATATGCATATGTATACACTTCAAACATGCCTCAGCTTTCTCATAACGAGTGGCAAGATGATGCTTGTACTTTACACGCTTTTTGCAATCTTCGTAGTCTATATTGTTGGTGATATCTACTCCACGTAAGTGACCTACCTCTATAAGTCTGCAAATTTCTAAGCATGACATGTGTTCGAGTCACTTGTGCCAATTGATGTTATTATACTCCTTCCTAATGTCTTTCACCATCTCTTAGGGTTTACTAATGCTCATTATTGAGGATCATATACTTTGTAACTTTGGGATAAGGACAAAAAGTACATTCTACATTTCTCCCACATAATACAATAAATTGTTATAGAAGACGTGCAACTTCTTGTCAAACACGAAATGGTAGCCTTCTTTATACATCTTTGATATCAAGAGAGCAATCATACTAAACTCTGGTGTGTAATAGTAATCTTTCATGATCATGGAGCTATTATTGATCTTCAAGTAAGTATCACCTATGCATTTGATTCGAACTCTTCGATTGTCTATGACTTGCATACAACGACCAACATCAGTTAATTGATTTGGTTCAATGAACTATTTCTTGTCGTTGCAGATATTGACACTAGATCCTGGGTCCACTAGCCAGAGATCTTGCATATCCTCAGCAAAGAGAGATTTTCTTGGCCTTCTAGATGATCTAACCACTAAGGAAGATCTTAACCTCTTTTCAGTAGAGGTATCCTCAGGTTGATTATCGTTCACTCTCATTGAACACTGTGATGTCTCCATAGATGTCCTTATTCTACTTCATGTACATATTCCCTTGTCTCTTTCCTCTCTTCAGAAATCTTATCCATCTAATGAAAAAGTGTTTCCTTAAAAACTACAAAATGATAAAATTCCCAATCAAACAAAAGTCATAAAATAAATTCAATTCATAATCTAATTTAATGAATTCAATTCACAATTAAATTCTGTAAGTTTAATTCTCAATTAAACATATAAGGAAAAATAATCGAATACAAACATCTTTGTTTCGATTTAATTTTACAGTAAG
Source organism: Parasponia andersonii (assembly GCA_002914805.1). Classification (NCBI taxonomy): domain Eukaryota; kingdom Viridiplantae; phylum Streptophyta; class Magnoliopsida; order Rosales; family Cannabaceae; genus Trema; species Trema andersonii. Next base: position 684,681 of record JXTB01000008.1, read on the forward strand.
ATAAAAAAATGCCTCAATTAAGGTATTCATTATCTTAAGTAAGATAATAAATACCTCAACAAGGGTATTAATTATCAGGAATGAACTTTGACAAAATCACCAACTCTTGTGATTTACTAATCAAAGTAACTAATTAAAATCAGCAGACAATTCATACAAGAAATTGTAGTACATATAGAGTAAAACAAGAAATATAAATGTAATGACATATAATCAAACAAGAAGATTATGTGTTATGTTCTTATTAGTCATTTGGAAACTAAGGATAAACTATAGACAAGTATGTAAATTATAATCCTCTTAGTACTCAACTAAGTTTGCTAGTTTATCGAAATATAAAAGAATTTAGAATACTTAACATTAAATCTATCAAGATAAAATGCTTGTGAAGAATTCCTATAGACTATCACAAATATTCAAGATATTTTAACCTACCATAAATTATAAGTTACCTACGAGTAGTCATATAAATATACAAGTCAAATGTGAATAATTCACTTTAGACAAAAAGATAAATATCTCATATTCTAGTTTGCTAATTAGCCTGCTTATCGGTCTATATAATTACTAACATAACTCCTATGGGAGGTTAATAGCATCTTATGTTGAGTGTGTAACCATCTTTCAATTTATAAGTTTTCTTATACATTACAGTCTCCCGTACGTAAGTCCACTTGCAAATTTATTCTAAGAGAATTAATATCAGTAATACCCAGATGAAAACCTTCCTATGGGAGCTCAGCAAGATTCTGAGGCGAGGCACATCTTTAGAACTATTGAACCAATGATGGAGACCATGGATATTTTATACTCGCTCCTACTCAATCTTTTTAAAAATTTAGGGATTCCTGATTTTACCTAGTTATCTAACTTACTTAATAACCACAAAATCAATTATATATATCTAATTATGCGACTTAGAGAGAATGAGCTAATTTAAGATATTATGACATACTATTCTAGACACGGTGCTATGATCGAACAGTTATTATCTAAAGCCAAAGTGCTAACACTATATTATACATCTCATGTATATAAAAGTAGATAATAAAAGCATACAGGACATAACAATTAATTAAGAAGGTTTATGGATTGTAAATCATTCAAGCAAAACTTTTCCAGTAAAAAATTCAATTATTTGGTTAATAATCTTTCAACCAAAGATAAATAATTGAAAACAGTATTTAAACCAAGTCTAGTATAAAACATTAGTTTTGGAAAAACTAACTAAGAAACTTTAACTGCTAAATTATTCAACTAATAATTTTAAAGATTCTTAGTAGTAGAATTTAATCAGATTAAATTCCAAGTACATTTATAAAAATAAGTAAACAATTATAAAAATATTTTGTATAAAAGTTTTACAAATAGTTATAAATGCAAGTAATGAATATAAATAACTTTAAATATATTCATTAATTTTGTCAAAATTAATCATTTCAAAACTAAAGAAGGGTTTAAATAATCTATAATTAACACTTAATTATGTTTATTTCTTTATACACAAGCAAAGTCATGGAATCTTTTTCAGATAAATAAACTATTTAATAGAGACAGTTTAATCTAGCAAATATCATAATTGCATGCAAGAGAAAATTGTTTACACTAAAATGGTAAAATTGGAAATCTGCTTTTTAGGGCAAATATCCCGACATGTGGATCCATTATTAAGGACGCTAGACTCCTTAATGAAGGGAGATTGTAATACCCTAAGTCCCATATCAGGTACGCTCTGGGAAGATTATAGGTATTTAAGTGATGCTCTATGATCCCAAAAGTACCTTTAAGCTTGCACTTCTAAGTATGGTCCAGTGATATTACATTTGGTATTAGAGCCAGGTTATATGGAATGTGGACCCCTTAGCAAGGACCGTAATGAATATGGATCCTGCTCATAGGGGTTATAGATGGGTTATTGAATGTGGACCTCCTAGCAAGGACACTAGGTCCTTAAAATAGGGAGATTGTAACGGCCAAAGTCCCATATTGGATATGTTCCAGGAAAATCATGAGTACTTAAGTGTTGATCTATGAGCTCAAAAATACCTTCAAGTTAGCACTTTTAAGTAAGGCTCAGTGGTTTTACACTTCTTCTAACTAAACACAAGATAGAGTTATAAAAACATCCACCCATTTTTCTCTCTTAATTTTCTCTATCCACCCTTATCTTCCTCTTACCAAAGAGAAAAAATAGTTAAATTGAGAAACCTTGGTGTGAGGTTTGCTAAGTTGGCACTTGTCTTGGAAGTTTATAATTCTAACAAGGATGCTTAAGCAATTACTATATCTATTTCATAAAACAATAAATATAAAATATTTTGGTATTAAGTTATGAGAAAAGTGAGGAGTACTCTCTTTTATGTTTTTTTGTTCACATATCAAATAAAATGAGACCGTGTTAAAAAAGAGTGCTAGTAGCACTCTTCAAGCTATTTATTAAGTTTTGTATACTAACTATCTAATAACTAATGTGACAATTAACCTTTCAATTTTCATTCATTTTAAAGGCCATAAATTTTCAATTTCTTACATACAAAACATAAATAACTTAGGTCTCATCTATTATTTATCTATGACAAATCAACTATTAAATGAAGGTTTTATTTGGTATGATGGAAAGGGGTGGATGGAGAAAGGTTAAAAGTGAAAAGTAATCCCCGTATTGATAAGAACGATGGAGGGATGGAGAAGAGAGGTAAAAGGGCTAGGTCTCCTTCTAGACCCACCAAAATGAATCCCTCCCTCTTTGGGTAGATTGGAAGGAATACGGCATAAAATATGTATAATGACAAATTTATCATTCAAAAGAATTATTTAAAAAAAATAGCAAAATTAGTAATAAAGTAATTTTATTAATAAATAATCTACATCCTTCGTACTTTCCATCTTTTATACTAAAAATTCAATAGATTAGTGCACTCCTCTCTCATTCACATTCTGCCTCATTCTTTACCTCTTATTCTTTACTCCTCTCTCATTCACATTCTACCTCATTCTTTACCTCTCATTCTTTTCTACTCTCGCTCCCTCCTACTAAATATATTATTAGTATTTAAAGCCTAATTAACAATTTAAGACCAATTTCAATATTTTAAAAAATTTCATAAAATATTACTTTAAAGATTATTTTTTAAGACACAAATAAATTTCAAAAAGTATTTAGCAACATTATTTTTACTATTTTGTAAATGAGTCCGTATGCATGTAACTATGTGTATTCCAAAGCTAAATTGATTTAGGATTATTTGAAATGTGTGAGAAAGGAGAGGTTATGGTTAGTTTATGTAAAAATTTTATAATAAATTAAAAAAATTATGTAAATTCCTAAACATATATATTTTTCTCCCAAAAATGATAGATTCCTGAGCATTATAATATTGGTACTTTTTCTTTTGACGAATAAATATTTATTGAAAAGGATAATCAGAAACGAGAAATTAGGTTAAATATGCATCATAAGAGGCATATTTTGGCACATATGCTTCCCTCAATAAAACTCTGAAAAATATGCATATACCTATCTAAAATGTCACTTCTGCCCTTAATAATTGGTTTATAATGTATATGTCGCTCTTCTCCTCTTTAACCAAGCTGTAGCTCCTTATTCCTCCCTCTATATCCTCACAATCTTTTCTGTAATCTCATGCTTGAATTTATCACACTGTCTAAGGAATTGAAATTCTAAGAGCAGAAAAGAAGAAAAGGATAAAAGTTGAAAAAACAGAAAAAAGACGTGGCAGTAAGACGGAGGATGGAAATCCGCGAAATGGGTATGTAATTTATATGTTCAAATGTTATGGGTATTGTTTGAAATGGTTTTTAACTGAGTTTCGATATGTTACGAGCATAATTTATACATTAAAAGTTGTTTTCTGGGTCTGGGATTATCTGCAAAAGTTTGGATTTCTCAAAAAATCAAACTGCCTCACTATAAGCATCAAATTTTTGATATAATTTTGACTATATTTCGATTATAATTCGATGGTAGTCGAATTTTCGACCTATTTTCGATGACTATTCGATGGTAGTCGAATTTTCAACCTATTTTCGATGACTATTTCGATTTTTTTTCGATGACTATTTCGATTATTTTTTTGATCAATTTCGATGTATTTCGATTATAATTTTGACCAAATTTTGATGAAGTCTGAGATGTAAGAATTTCGTCGACTATATTTCGACTATAATTCGATGGTAGTCAAATTTTCGACCTATTTTCGATGACTATTCGATGGTAGTCGAATTTTCGACATATATTCGATGACTATTCGATTATTTTTTTCGATGACTATTTCGATTATTTTGCGATTAATTTCGATGTATTTCGATTATAATTTCGACCAAATTTCGATGAAGTCTGAGATGTAAGAATTTCGTCGACTATATTTCGAATATAATTCGATGGTACTCGAATTTTTGACCTATTTTCGATGACTATTTCGATTATTTCTTTCAACTAATTTCAACCAATTTTCGATAGCTAAAAATATAGATTCTTCCTTTTATATTTTATGATTTTTTCTGTTGAATCTAATTTCTTTTTTTTGTTTCATCTGTAGAGTCACGTTTCAACATCATAGTTTTGTATAACGATGAATGGATATTTTCGTCAGAGAAAATATTATGGTCTTATATTGCTAAAGAAAATAAGGCCATGGGTGTATGGATGGGTATAACTTTTGTGACCCTTGTAGATAAGCTGTATGGGGTGATTGGAGTTGATAAAAATCGTTTTGATTTAGAACTTAAGGTTGTTTATAAATGTGATGGTGGAGATGGAATCTCTATTCCTCCAACGAAGATTACCTCTGATAGTGACCTAGAAATTTGGCTTGAGGAGATGTCTTACTCTATTCAGAATCGTACTCCTTTATGTGTGTCTATTTTACCGAAGTTGACACCTGTGGGTGAGGGTTGCAGTCAAAATGCTTCATTTATGCCTGAAACAGGTGCAGAGAAAATAGATGAGTTAAAAGAATGCTTTGGTGAGGTAGCTAAGACTCCAGGGGCAACAACAGGGACTTCAAGTAGTCGAGTGCGTAGAGTAAGAATAGTAGATAATGAAGCGAAGTGGAGTGCTCCCTTGTTTTCAGAGGGAGAATTGCCGCAGGGAACACCTAACAACTTGTCAGTTGGATCTTCTAATTCAGTAAAAATCGTGATCGGCCAACTATTTGAGAATAAGGAAGACTTGAAGCTGAAGCTGCACTTGCATGCAATGAAGTGCAATTTTGAGTTTAAGGTAAAAAAGTCAGGCAAAGACTGTTGGTTTATAACATGTATAGACGACAATTGTACGTGGCTGTTGCGAGTTAGAAAGGTGGAGCAATCTGACATGTTTAAGGTGCGAAGATATGTGCCTTAACACACATGTTTGTTGGCAATAAGGCGTAAGGACAACAGACAAGCAGCAACATGGGTTATTGGACATTGCATTAAGAGAAAGTACACAAATCCAGTCAACCCTAATTATGCCCCTCGATCAATAATCGACGATTTCTCTAAAGACTATGAGATTAACATGACATATTAAAAGACATGGAGATGTAGGGAAAAAGCACTTCTGTATGTGAGGAGAACAGTGGATGGTTCATACCAAAAGCTGCCATCTTACCTATATATGTTAGAGAAGACTAATCTAGGAACAGTCATGCATTTAGAGACCGATAAGATGGGACATTTGAAATATTTCTTCATGTCACTGCGTGCATCTATTTGGGGCTTTAGAACAGCATGCCGTCCTGTACTATGTGTGGATGGATCCTTCTTAAAAACAAACAGTGGAGGGATAATGTTGGCTACGATTGCACAAGATGTAAATAGGCAGTTGTATCCTGTTGCATTTGGAGTAGTCGACTCAGAGAACAACGACTCCTGGATGTATTTTATCATGAAACTAAAAGAAGCAATTGGAGATGTTGAGAACTTGGTCTTCGTATCAGACCGACACCCAAGTATTACGAATGCATTGTCGACTGTGTTCCCTAAAGCACACCACGGAGCTTGCATACATCATATTGGTATGAATATCCAAGCAAAATTGAAGACTGATCATTGCCACAGTGAGTACTTCTTGGTGGCAAAATCCTATTGGATGAGTGACTTTCTTCATCATTTTGAGAAGATCAAGGTCAAGGATCAAGCCATTGCTAATTATTTAGAAGAAATATGCATTGAAAAATGGAGCCGTGCAAACTTCTCTGCCATTCGTTACAATATCATGACAAGTAATAACACTGAGAGCTTTAATAACACGAGTAGAGATGCACGGAAGTATCTAATCACAACTTTGGTGGAGTTTCTGAGGTATACACTACAAACTTGGTTCTTTGAAAGACGAACATTGGCAATGGAATCCAATAAACCATTACCGACAAAGATTGAGAAGAAATTGGAGGACCGTATTGAGACTGCAAAGACTTTGATTGTTCAGCCTCTCAGCCACTATGAGTTTTATGTCATGGACAGTGATAGAGATGGTCAAGTTAACTTACAGACAAAGACTTGTAGTTGTAGGAGGTTTGATTTGACAGGTCTGCCATGTACGCATGCATTGGCGGCTACTCTAAGTCGACGCATCAATCCATACTCCTTGTGTTCCTGGTATTATACTATTGATGTATGGTTGTGCTCATACACAGAGACTATATATCCAGTGGGAAATGAAGAAGAATGGGATGTACCTGATGATATTAGCAGACGTATGGTGGAACCACCTCCTTATAAACTAAAGGCTGGCCGGCCGAAAACAAAATGTACAAAGTCAAATGGGGAGAAGATCATAATGTAACACCATTGTAGCCGTTATAGTGGAAAGGGCCACAATCGGGCAACTTGTACGTATATGATACCAACAGCTTTAAATAAATAATTTTGTATAGAAAATCGACGTATCTTGAGAATTTTGTACTATTAATTTTATCATTTTAATTTTAGGATTTTAAGTACAATGTTGTAATGAATAATTTTCATATTTTAGTTGGAATAAGTTTGGAATATTATTTACTTTATTATAATGATATAATGTTGTGAAAAAATTGCAATAATCGAAAAATTCTCGAAAATGCATTGAAATTTTTAATCAAAATGTAATAGTCGAAACACAGTTGAAAATGAATCAAAATGCATCTATATGTCATCGAAAACACTGACAAATATCATCGAATTTCGACTCTGGTTAACAAGCTGAATTATATCTCATTCGTTTTGACTTCAATTTTTAACCTGAGTATGCACAGTAACATAATACATGCACAATACATCAGCTACTCTATCCCAAATATAATTATTTAAAAAAATGAGCAAAACTAACAAGTATACAAAAATTTATTATACACCTATGGCTCTATATTGTGGTAGAATAAATCTACACATAATTTCTGTCTTGAATGTTGCATAACATCATCAACAATGTTGGATAGTGGAATGTCGGCTAATAGATATTCCAAGTGCTTAACAACAAAAATGCCGCAATCTCCACTACAAAGGCAAATAATTCTAGTTAGTCTCAAAATAACCAATTGAAGAAATGTTTGTTAATATCCTTATATTTTATTGAATTACCTCTTCACTGTTTGTGGCACTACATTAGGAGGTAACTTTCTAACATCAAAATCACGTAGTTTTATCGTTGTAGTCAAATCAAGATCATCGCGATCAGTGACTCCTTCTACATTGAGCAGAAAGTATGGCAACATCTTCACCATTGGACGCATGGCTTGCTTGACACGTGCATCATCATATAATGCTTAGTCAGAGTCATATACTGTGAGCATATGCGTAGGAAGATCTATCTGTACAAGAACCCAATGATTTGAACCGATGTTCAAGGGATAGTAAACTTCGTCAACCTCCACCCAGCCATGTTGAAAATGATCTGCATCTCTTTTAGCATAGTCAGTAAGCTGGTCATCCCACAAAAACTTCGCTTTATTGAAGGTTCTTTGTAATGCATCCCACCGACCATTCATGCATACAATGTAGACAGTATCTGCAAGAGCAACCTTCTTTCTATAAGTCTTTGGAAAAAACCAAAGGCGTTCTCGTATCAACCAAAAAGCCACGTCAATATACTGCAAATGGAGAGAATACAATAACTTTTAAGTGAATATAAAAAAGGATTTCAAAATAAAGAAAGAAAAATTTAATTATAAATCCAATTACCTCATCTGCAAGCCATTTCCAAGGAGTCTGAAGGTGGAAAAAGAATCCAATACTAGCATCACCAGTGGGAAGCTGGATTGGTTTTCGATTATTTATAAGTCCTGCAAGCCATCTCCTAAATTTATCAAGCTGTTTTGCATCAATTTTCCAGAATGGATTTGGTTTGCATGGATCATTAACCTTGAACTTCTTGTTTGACGGATTGGTGTAGTCAATGAGTCTCTTAGATCATTGACCGACCCGTTTCTTCCTCCCAAACTTAACTGTAGCCACCTCAGCTACTTGTAACTCTTTCACTCCCAGAGTTTGCTGCTCTTCAGGAGTGTGCTCTTTAGTGGAAGTACTTATGACAATATCTTCACCTGGCTGATACCCTTCAGGAAGGACATCCGATTGGGTGGCCTCAGATTCAGAACCAGTTGGCTGCCGATGTGCTTTGATTTCCTCCATCATCTTCAACAACCTATCAAGTTTATCATTGAGAATCATCTGGTTCGCCTTCCGTTTAGTCTGGTTTGCCTTCAACTCAGCGATGTCAGTCTTCAACTTAAGATAGAACTTATGTGACTGAGGCACGTCAATGGATGGTTCCTCCTCTACTTTGTTTCTGGGAGTGTCAAAGATGCCCGCCTCCTCTGCAGCTCGCTTTGCTTCAGTCGCCTCCTTCTTGTTCTCCTCCTCCTCCTCACCATCAATTCCCTCTTCCTCAACTCCAGTATTGCCGAGGCTCTGGTGTAGATCGTGATATATATGTTCATAGAATTCTTTCTCAGCCTCCTGTGAATTCACTAATGCCTTTGTGACAAGTTGCAAGATAGTTTAAAATAAAGTTCAATCAATTTATGAATTTATAAAATTAATTATATAGAATAAAATCAATTTTCCAGACTTACTTTCTTAATCTTGAATATATCAATACAATCCATCATTGATGGTGTTTTATTACTTGTCCATGA
>JXTB01000008.1:701213-741899 GCA_002914805.1 Parasponia andersonii
GACTTGAAACCTGTGCGATTAGTTGAACCTGCTTGATACGAAATTGACTCGAATTGACATGATTAAGTAATTTTTTAATAAATTATATTAAATAATTATTTTCAAAAAAAAAAATTTTTCATGAATTTCCTGTAGATAAAATAAAATACATAAAGCTAATGAACTAGTTTCTCCTACTATACTAAAACTTAATTGAAAAAATCGAATAAACTAACAATTATATTATTTATATACGTTTTGATTTATCAATCTGCACGTCGTTTTCATTAAATAAGTGACACGTAGGTTAACCTGTTAACAACACGATTTAATTAAGTTAAATACGATACGACACAGATTGCCACCCCTACTAATATTCTTATGAGGAATGGAAAATCAACCGCATTTTATGTAGAAATATGAAGGGATGATGTTGTTAAATGACCTTATATATATATATATATATATATATATATATATATATATATATATATATATATATATTGACAACTTCTAAAATAGGACCTCTAATGTCAGTTAAATTAGAGCAATTAAGAGAAAATGACAAAATTACCCTTAATGAATAGTAGATTTAGCTTTATATTAAAATTAAGAATTGATTAGACTATTCTCCAAAGAAATTTTGATTTTTCTAATGACCTAATAAATTATAAAATAGTTTCCAAACTACTATCCATATATTCAAAGATAAACTTAAACACCGTTAGAAGGTTTTTATTTCAAGATTATTTTAATAATATTGTATACACTTAAACCCTAACTACTCTTACAAATAGAGAGTCACGGTATGATAATAAAGTCTCCAGTTTTCTCTGTGTCTATTCTCTTATTCTCTATTATTATTATTATTATTACTACAATCTCATAATCGCTACTCATTTGCGGTATTATTACAATATTATAATATAAAAAAGCGTTGGAAGGTATGTATTTTCAAAATTGGGAAATATATTGAACGGTTATTGTTTTCTTTGCCCATATCTGTATCATTCCCCCAAAGTGATCTTGTTTGCTCATGATTACAATATAGTATTGTATATTTGATTATATTGGTGAGTATGTGTTATGCGTACATTTTGAACCACCGAAAACATGAATTGCTATGCTATTATTTTTGAATTTTTCTACTTAATCGGTTCAATTTGTATGCTATAATTCTCGAATGTACTCTCGGGTTTCTTCATACATAAATATATATACATACACACACGATGTTACCCATATTTTCATTAAACTGAAATCATCATATGATCATGTATCGTATATTTGTAGATGACTATTAAAATACTTGTTCCTGAGATTAACTGGCATTCTCGGATTCCCTATTTATAGATTTATTATATGCCTTTATGCATATGCAATTGGTTTCGTTGCCCGTGTGCAATTCGCTCTCAATATATATATATATTTTATGGCTTGGTTTCTTCATACATGTATAAGTAAATATTGTTAGGGTTGCATGTAATTTTGGATATTTTACTGAATAAAGAAAATAATATTTTTGTATTGAATTTGTGCATATTTTATACGACTTATAAATATCAGAAATTATAAATATCAGAAAATCTCTAGTTTATTAAGTGATATATGTATGGGGATTGAATTTATGAATAATAAATTAAACATAGTACTTATAATTAAGTTAGCTAATTTTGATTAACCATGATTATTTCTACGATAATAAATTTAGATTTTTAGAAATCTCTTAATTTATTTAGGACCAATAAGATTGGACTAGCTAGATAACCTGGATAAATATATTAAAATATACACACTAAGTAAATTAAGATTTTTAGAAAATATCTTAATTTATTTAGGATAAATAAGATAGGACCAACTAGATAACCTAGATAGATGTATTAAAATATATTCAATAGGTTGAATAAAACATTAGATGCTTATTAGTTGAAATATATAAATTCTAAAATAATGAGTGGGAGAGGGGTATATAACAATATGCCCCCCACGGTTTCTGCTATTAGTATATTACCATGAGATTTAACTGACGCCTAGAGAAGTTTTGATTTCGTCTTTCTTACGGAGGGTACCCATTTAAGTTAATAACAAGGCTGACTTTCATGAGATTGGATTTTAGAAAGTACTTCAAAATTGACTTACTCTATAGTGGCAATTTTGAATTAAGTTGCTAGAATACAAAATAGTGGGTCATAAGGATACGATTAAACTCTTAATAGTATCTTAATCGATAATTGCGGTAGTTAGTAAATAAAAAAAAATATAAGATATTTGAGTTTTATTTATTAATTAAGAATATCTTAATTTAATAAAGAATTATGTGACTTACCTTACGATAGCACATAGTTTGAGAGATTGATATATCGCGGAATTAGTAATTTTAATATATATTTACTCATTTGTATCATGCATCATATTTACTATTCCAAAACTTATGTGATATATTCAAATATATTAAGTGTTATTTTACTTATTTATTTTCAGCAAACATGTCTGCTTCGAATCCTATTATTACTTTACTCGCAAATGAAAAATTAATCGGAGATAATTTTATCAAGTAGAAAAGTATTATGAACATTGTACTTATTAGTGATGACTACAAGTTTATATTTATTGAGAAGTGTCCTCCACAACCTGTCACTAATACTACTCGTGCTACACAAGAAAGCGATGAAATGTGGATTCATGCCAACAACAAAACCTGCTACTACATGTTAGTAGGTATGACTGATGTATTTAGATAGAAGCACAGAAAGATCGAGATCACTTATGAGATTAAGGAATCCTTTTAGGCCATGTTTGGGCAACCTTCCGATCAATTGCGTCGTGAGGCTACTAAAATGGCTATGAATGCGAAGATGAAGAAAGGAACTCCAGTGAGAGACTATCATCTGAACATGATCAATTATTTTGGAGAGGCTGAAATCCACTGGGCTATGATCGATGACCATACTCAAGTGAGTATGATTCTGGAGTCATTCTCACTTGATTTTCTTCAGTTCAGGAGTAACTATATTATGAAAAAGTTGAATTACAATTTGACACAACTTCTCAATGAACTGCAAACCTTCGAATCAATTTCGAAGAAAAAAGGTAAAAAACAATTAAGCAAATGTTACTGAAGTAAATATTGTTGAAGAAAAATCTTCTTCCTGAAACTCTAATAAAAAAAAAAAGAGGAAGAGTAAGGATGCTTTCGGGTCAAAAGCCAAAAAGAGTAAGAAAGATGACACAAAGAACAAGAAAAACAACTCCAAGGATAAAAAGCCTAAAGGAATTTGTTTTTACTATAGAGTTGAAGGGTATTAGAAGAGAAACTGTAATAAGTATCTCTCTGAATTGAAAGAAAAGAAGAAATATAAATATAATTTACTTGTTTTAGAAGCTTGTTTAGTAGAAGAAGATTTATTTCCTTGGATAGTGGATTCAGTAACCACTAATCCTATTTGTTCTTTATCGCAGATACTTAGTTCTTCAAGGAAGTTTGTCGACAGGAAATTCACAATGAGAGTGGACAATGGAGCTATAATTTTGACAAAAGTAATGGGAGTCGATCTTCTTCATTTTAGGAATAGATTTTTATTATTGAATAATATTTATTTTATTTCTAGTTTTCGTAGGAATTTGATTTCTAATTTGAGATTATTTCAAAAATGTTTGATGTTTCTTTTCATGAAATAATGAAATTATTATTTCTAGAAATGGTTTAGATATTTGTTATGCTAAAATAAAAAATAGACTTTATATGTTAAGGCCAAACGAACAAATATTGCTTAATACCGAAATGTTTAAAGTAAAACATCCCAAACCTAAAAATAAAAAAGTTTATCATAATGGCAATTCATATCTTTGGTATTTTAGTTAGGGTATATTAATCTAGATAATAAAAAGACTAGTAAAGGATAATCTTTTAAGATAGCTAAAAGTTGACACTCTATTAGTTTATGAATCTTGTCTAGAAGAAGAAATAACTAAGAGACCTTTCTCAGCAAAAGGTGAAATGACCAAAGGACTACTTGAACTTGTGCATAGCGATGTATGCAGTCCATTGAATGTGCAAACAAGATATGATTTTGATTACTTCATCACTCTTAACGACTATTCAAGATATGGATACGTGTACCTAATGCCAAGAAAATCTAAAACCTTTGAAAAATTCAAAGAATTCTTAGCAGAAGCTGAAAAGAAGTTAGGTAAGTCATTAAAAACTATTTGATCAGGTCAATGAGATGAATATCCCGACAATTAATTCAAGGATCATTTGCTGGAAATGGTATCCTATCCCAACTCATAGCACTTAGAACATCATATCAAAATAGTGTTACAAAAAGGAGAAACAAAATATTGCTTGATATGGTGAAGTTTATGATGAGCTACTCTTCCTTACTACTTTCATTTCAAGATTATGTACTACAAATCATTGTATACATTTTGAATATAAAACATTCTAAGTTTATCTAAAAGATACCTCTAGAGTTGTAGAATTGATGGAAACTTAGTTTACGTCATATATGTATATGGGGATTTCCAACTCATGCATTAAAAGAAAAGACTGGGAAATTGGAACTACAAACAGATGTTTATCTATTTCTAGGCTACCCAAAAGGCACAAGAGGAGGTTTGTTTTATAGTCCTCAAGAGAAAAAAAATGTTTGTATCGAAAAATGCCACTTTTCTTGAAAATAAAAACATGACATATTTCGAATCTCGAAGTAAAGTTATATTAGAGGAATTCCTATTGATCATATCAGTCGACAACCAACAACAGTTGTTGAATGATAAAATAAAGAGACCATAGTTCCTTATCAGAATAACTTAGTAACTCGACGTAATGGGTGGGTTATTAGACCACCTGCTCTCTATAGGGAAGTTGGAGAGGCACGAGTTGCTATTTTTGATAGTAGCCAAGATGACTTATTGATATACCGACATGCAATAGAAGATTCCGACAAGGAAAAGTAACAAAAGTCTATGAACTAGGAAATGGAATCCATGTATTATAATTTTGTTTGGGAACTTGTAGATTCACCTAAAGATATCACGCTCATTAGATGTAAATGGCTCTTCAAGAGAAAAAGAGATACAGATGAAAAAGTAAAAACGTTCAAGACAAGACTAGTGGCAAAGGGTTATACCAAAAAAAAAAGAGTTGACTATGAAGAGACTTTCTCACTAGTAGTTATTCTTAAATTTAATCTCATACTTTTATTTATTGTTGCATGTTTAGATTATGAAATATGGTAGATTGATATCAATACAGCTCTTCTGAATGGCTACCTTCAAGAAAACATTTATATGGTGCAACCAGAAGGTTTTGTAGCTAAGGTCTAAGAGCAGAAAGTCTGCAAGCTGCTTAGGTCCATTTATCAACTCAAACAAGCCTCTACTAAGGATAAAAATATCAGTTTCGACAGTAATATACGCACCAAAAAATTATGGAAATATCAGAAAAAATATTGATATCGGTAAAAATTTAAGAAAAAAAATGAAAATTAAATGGAAATTTTATGCAAAATATAGAAAAATTAAAAGAAAGTTTATCATAATTAAAACCATAAAATATTACTACATTCATTATAAATACATGAATGTATTACGTGAGTTGAGTAAAAAATATGATTAAGATTAAAAAATAGATATAATTAGTAGAATTAAAACTGTTAAAAACAAGTCATTTACATAATAAATAAATGTAATGTTTAAAACAATATTGATAGCTAAAAAAATATATGTTGTAATGTATTTAGATATTATATATTGTGTAAAAAGTTGTAAAATTATTATACTTTCAAAAATTGTAAAATTTTCTTTTGTTTCTTCGGTTTCAAAATTTCTCGAAATTTTTCTGAAGTTTTCCAAAAGTTTAGAAAAATTACATTATGAATTCCCGATATCAATTTTTTTACTGAAATTTCATTGATATTTTCTGATATTTCTTCGAAATTTTTTTGAAAACTTTTTTCCACCTAAAACATATTTTGGCACCTTTAAATTTTCGAAATTTCATTGAATTTAGGCAAAATTTTTGTCCTTATCTCTAATTAATCTTGGAATCTAAGATTTGATAAAATGATATCTTATGGTTTCAAAGAAAATATTGATGAGCCTTGTGTATACAAGTATATCAAAGACAATAAAATAGTATTCTCAGTTCTTTATGTAGATGACATACTACTCATTGGGAATGACGCGAGAATATTATCCAATATAATGAAGTGGCTAAGTGAACAATTTCAAATGAAAGATTTGAGAGAGGCAAGTTATGTACCTGTGATCTGAATTATTCGAGATCGCAAGAACAGACTTTTGGCACTATCTCAAGCATCTTATATTGATACAATGCCTATACTATTTGCGATGCAAAACTCCATAATAGGTTATTTACTTTCTCGACATAGTGTTATCTTTTCTAAGGAGTAATATCCTTAGACACCTTAAAAAGAAGATGATATAAGAGGAGTTCCCTATACGTTTGCAATTGGGAGCCTTATGTATGCCATGTTGTATATAAGGCCGTAAATTTGTCATACAGTAGAGATAGTAAATCATTTTCAATCAAATAAAAGATTTGATCACTGAGTAGCGATAAAGCCATTCTCAGGTACCTTAGGAGAATGAGAAACTATATGCTCGTTTATTTTGGTAAATACTTGATTCCTATAGAATACATTGATTCTGATTTCTAATCAGATAAAAATACTTGTAAATCGATATTTGGGTCAGTGTTCACTCATGGTAGTGAAGCCATTGTCTGGAAAAGTGATAAACAATCTAGTACCTTTAATTTAACTATGAAAGTTGAATACACAATTATTTGTGATGCAGCTAAAGAAGTAATTTAGCTCATAAAGTTCCTTTTCGATTTGGAGGTTATTCCAAATATGGATAAGCCATTGTTTAGAGAGAAACTATTATCTGATTTGAGAAGTCACAAGAGATGAAAGTATATAAAGAAGAGTAATAAGAGACAAAGGGATATAAAAAGGAAGTATCATCTGATTAAAGATATTGTACATCAAGGAAAAGTGACTGTTATGAAGATAGTATCAAAAAATAATTTTGCTGATCCTTTTACAAAGATACTTCTCACGAAAACTTTTGAGAGTCACGAAGAAGGTTTAAGATTGAGAGATGTCTTACCTGCTTTAGGGCAAGTTAGAGATTGTTAGGATTGATGTCCTTGAAGCATGTAATTTTGGATATTTCGCCGAAGAAATAAAATAATATTTTTTCATTTGAATTTGTTCATATTTTGTTTGTCTTATAAATATCAGAAAATTCCTGTTAGCCAAGATTGACAACCCAGAGGGGTAATGAATTGAGTTTTAAAACTTTTTAAGAAACTTTTCAACTATGTAAAATCATAGACCACTATTTTGAAACTTTTAAGCTAAATAAACAATAATACCAAACTTAAAACAATAATCCCAAGTAAATTCAGTACATTGAATATCAAACACACATTTAAATAGTTTGTAATAAAGTAAAGAGTGTAGGAATAGAGAAAATGTAAACTCAGTTTTTATGAGGTTCGACAAACATGACGATTTACTTATGTCCCTAGTTCTTGGTAACTTACTTTGACCTTCTATTATTCGGATGAAGATTATGGGCTTGACCAATCTTTTTACAAATAGAGTGAATTCTTCTTTAGCTCACTCACGCTTTTATAATAGTCTTGACTCTAGCTCCATCATGCCTAACTTCGGATTGTTTAGACTCCAGTGATAACTTCACCTGTATGGATTATTTAGACAATGGTACCAATCTCACCAACTCACAGGATGTTTAGACTCCGGTGACAATCTCACCTGAGTCGGGTTGTTTAGACTTCGGTAACAACTTCACCTATGTACAGATTGTTTATGATTCCGGTACCAACCTCACCTCAACTCAAATAGTTTTATAATAATCAAGAGTGAACTCACTCAAGAACTCTCCTTACAAAAGTAATGAATACAATTTTATCTTAGGAGATTTGAGAACAATGTACAATGAATGTTCTAAGATTGACTCAATATGATTTGAAAGTTAATTCGGCATAGAAGCAAGCTTTTATACTTTGAAAGTAGTTAGATAACAATTTAGGTTCGTACAATCTCTTATAAGTCTTAAAATAGCTTCTATTTATAAGCTTGTATGAAAACTAGCCGTTTTTGACTGCTAGATACAGTTTCTGCCATTTTCGGTAGACTAAATATGGGTTTTCGATAGATCGAAAAGCTAGCCGTTGGTCAGTGCTTTTACAACGGTTTTATTTTAACGGTCATTTTTTATCAGCTGGCTTTTTTGGTAGACTGAAACTCATTTTCGGTAGACCAAAAATTCCAGTAAGACAATTTTAGTATTTTGGTTATTTTTCAAATTCTGACAGTTTTTTGGCCATTTTTCATATTCAGTCAATGGAATTTTTTAAAATTTGACTTCTAAATTTGTTTTTAATGCTTTAAAAATATTCAAAATTAATTTGAAAAGAATATTTTGGCTATTGCAAACTTGTTTTAGTTTCACAAAGGTATTTAACAATAATTTAAAAAGTGTTCATAGCAAAATATATTCTAGTTTGCAAATAGAAAAACTCTTTTTAGCCTATTTCAAATAATCATGATTTCAAATATATTTGTAACTTATTTAGACTTAAGAAATCATGTATTGAAAAAAAATATTTTGCCCATTTAAATAAATCCTTATTTTCGTTTTTCAAACTTCTATAATAAAAAAAATGATTTTAAGCTTAAAATAGTTTAAAAACTCTTTTGAAAGTATGAGCTAATACAAAGAAAATTTATATACAGTAGACTAGTTGTTTAAGTCATGAATTAATACAATAGAGAATCATCTTTTTAGCTTCCTTTAGACAGGAATGAATTTCATATCTATAAGTTACATTTCTAGCTATTCACCCTAATATATTCATAATATACGAGTAATTCAGTTTGTTTAAAAACAAATCTTAACAAGTATGTCAAAAAATATGATGTTGTAAAAAAGAGTCTATAATTACTCAGGATTAATATTGATCTACATATGATGATCTTTCGATGTTATTTGAATGTTCAACAGTCAACGGAATAATGTGAGATTCAAATCATGTCTAGTTCAGTCCTATATAATATTATTATATAGACTACGTCTATTATAATGTCATCACCTCAATAATCCGAATAAGATTATTATATTCTCAATGTTAATAGATCGAACTAATAATATTTAATTAAAGATCCCAAACTTTAATAAATTATTATAGATTATATTTAGTTTATTATCTATAAATTTAATCCTTATACATATAACACTTATATACTAAATTTTTGATCACATTAATAAACTAGGAATTGTTGAGAAATTAAGATTTTAATTTTACTCACTCATATTTTGTAAATAACAAATGTTTGATTTAGTACTAGTGATTTAACTTGAATGTGTAGTAAAATGGCTTTAAAAATTCTAACTCAAAATTATCAAGGAATCAAGCTTGAAGATAGATGCATATTGAACTTATTAATTTATAATAAATTTATAAATTAATTATTTATTAGATAATTAATAGAACACAAAAATAAAGATATAATTAGAGTGATAATTAGTTAATTTAATTTATTTACTTATTGTTCATTTATTTAATTTAAGACATCTTTATTAATTAGTTGATTTTGATTATGTAGGACTATTCTTACAATAATAAATTTATATTTTTAGAAAATTTAGTAATTTATTTAGGACTAATAAGATTGCACTAGTTAGATAACCTAGATAAATATTTTAAGATATACTCACGAGGTTGAATAAGACATTAAATGTTTATTAGTTGAAACACATAGATTCTAAAATAATGGGTAGGAGATGGGCATATGACAATGCCCCATGGTCTCTGCTATTACTATATCACCATGAGATTTAACTGGTACTTAGAGACGCTTTGATTTCATCCTCCTTACGAAGGGTATCCATTTAAGTTAATCATAAGACTGACTTATATGAATAGGATTTTAAAATATATTTCAAAATTAACATACCTTATAGCGGCAATTTTGAGTTAAGTTGCAAGAATATGAAATAGTGGGCTACACTCACAAGGATATAATTAAACTATTAATAGTATCTTGACTGATAATTGCGATAGTTAATAAATGAAAGAAAATATGAGATATTTTGAGTTTTATTATTAATTGAGAATATCTCAATTCAATTAAGAATTACTTGACCTATCCTATGGCGACACATAATTTAAGAGATTGAATTATCAAGGAATTAGTAATTTTAATATGTATTTACTTATTTGCATCATGCATCATGTTTACTATTCCGCAACTTATGTGATATTTATTCAAATATACAAAGTGTTATTTTATTTATTTATTTTCAACAAAAATGTCTGCTTCGAATCTTATTATTGCTAATACTGGCAAATGAAAAGTTAAATAAAGAGAATTTTGTTATGTGGAAAAGTAATATGAACATCAGGAATTTTGTCATGTGGAAAAGTAATATGAACATCGTACTTGTTAATGATGATTACGAGTTTGTACCTACTAAGGAATGTCCTTCACAATGTGCAATTATTGCTACTCATAATGCATGAGAAAACTACGAAAAATTGATTCATGTCAATAACAAAGCTCATTGCTATATGTTAACAGGTATGACTAATATGCTTAGATTGAATCACTAAAAAGATGGAGACCCATTATAAGATAATAGAAATCCTACAAGCTTTGTTTAGGTAACTTTCTGATCAATCCCATTATTATGAGGCTACTAAAATGGCTACGATTACAAAAAATGAAAAATAGAATTTCAGTGAGAGATCATATTTTGAACAAGATCAATTATTTTATAGAGGCTGAAATAATTGATCGCCAATGCCACATTTAATAAACACTATATTGGAAAACACAACATATCTTTTAGGGGAATTATCACTAAAATATTCTCTGTTTTAAAAAAAAAATGTGTAAAAAAATCTTGTGCCTTTGGAAATTCAAAATGAGTACAATCTATTTGAAGAAAATTATTACTAAAATACCGTCTACTTTAAAAAGTGTGAAAAAAATCTTGTATTATTAAAAATTTAAAATAAATATCTTTTATTTGAATTATTATATTATTTGGTACTTTGACCGATCAAAGGCTTAAAAAATAGTAAAATTAACATTTTATCTTTTATTATATTCACTTAAAGTATAGACCATACTTGAAAATGAAGGGAGAGAGAATATATATCGTTTAAAACAAACGAAAAAAAAAAACTCTTCCCTTCATAGTTGCAATATAAATCTAGAAAAGAAAAAAAATCTAAAATTTTGAGAAATTTCGAAAGTGACAAAAAAAAAAAAAAAACTCTCCCCTCCATAGTTGCAACACAAATCCAGAAAAGAGAAAAAAAAAATCTAAAAGTTCTAGAAATTTCGAAAGTGACAAAAATGACAAAAGTTTTTAAAATTTTTAGAATTTTTTTTCATTTCTAGATCTGTATTTGCAACTATGGAGGGAAGAGTTTTTTTTTTCTTTTTAAAAGAGATTTTAGACCATATATATTCTCTCTCCCTTCATATTCAAGTATGATGTGTGCCTTAATTGAATATAATAAGGGACGGAATATTAATTTTACTAATTGTTTTGAACCCTTTGACCAGTCAAAGTTAGCAAATAATATAATAATTCAAATAAAAAGTATTTATTTTAAATTTTTAATAATACACGTGTTTTTTCACACTTTTCAAAACAGAGGATATTTTAGTGATAATTTTCCTTAAATAGAAGGTACTTATTTTGAATTTTCGAAAACACAAGGTTTTTTTTTAACATTTTTTTAAAACAAAGGATATTTTAGTAATAATTTTCTTATCTTTTATTATACACTTGATAATTTGTTTAGAAGAATTGTTTTTCTAACAACATATTATAATTAATAATTATTGTTAATTAATTAATTAATTAATTTTGAACTAAGTATTTGAAAATTATGAAATATTTTTTCTAGACAAATATATTTCTCAATTAATTTGTATTTAAATTTTGAATTTAAAATTGCAAACTATGGAGATATTTTAAGAAAATCTATTGAGAAATATTAGGAAAAAAAAACACTATAGAGTAGTGTTACACGGAACATGCAACGGGAAGAACCTAGCAAGTAGTGTGTAACCCTTTTATGAAGGGATGACTGGTTATATATATACATATTTAATTAATTTGATTAATTATTTATTTATTGAAAAACCTATATAAAGTGAAAACTTAGCAGAAAAATTAGACGCATTATTTTTCTACAGAGCCTTAAAAAACTAAAGAGAGGAGTTTTTCCATTCTATGTAGAATCAGACCTTGCAATCTATATGTTGAGAAAAATTATAAAATCAGAAAGTGTATTATAATGCCCACACATTCATCCTTTGGTTAGAGACTTAGCTTGAAAGTTCCGTTATTTTGAAAATAGAAAAGTGAGGATATACTGATAGACTACAAGAGGTATTAAATCTTATTCTTTTCTTTTTTATATTATGTTTTCTATTATTAATACTATGCACTTATATAGTCGAAGAGTTTTGTGAAATTTTTTGAATATGTCTTGGCCATTTCTCGGTGACAAATCTAATTTTTAAACCAACAAATATATATTAGTTTTAATGGATGGATTTTGTTTTCTTATTTCTGATGAGTTCTAATCTACATAACATATATGGATTTGCTATTATTAATATTGCTAGTGAGGAATTCAATTATGTAAATGTATATATATACTTTTTACTTCAGTACAAGTTCATTGTTATGACTCACAATTTTACTTAAGCATAGGAAACATGTAAATATTATGTTAAAATATTATTGACTGAGCTTGAAATATTATAATGCATTATCTGCGATTAGATGTGTAATGCACATGTTGTAATTTATGCTTTGATATTAATTATGCTATTTATTATTATTTGAGATTGAAAATTTATCTAAATTCTAGTTAAATAATTTTGGACTAAGATTAATTATTTAATATGGCTTCTTAATGCAGAATTGTATATGGATACCAACAAGTTGAGTGAGAGCATTAAGGAAGAAAATAAGGCATCAATCTAAAATATGGCGAGAGTTATGATATTATTGAGACATCATTCAAGTAAATTTAAAAGCCAAATAGCTTATTATTATTATTAAAAGATCCTAGTGTCCTCTGAAAAATTCTTTAAGGACTATTATGATCACTAGAAGTTCGTGATCCTATCACATGCTGAACATAATTGGCTATAATTGGCTACATTAGTACCTACAGGATTTTAAGTCCGTTTCAAATTCTAATTCAACCATATTTAAAATTACTTCATAGCTGAAATAATGTGGTAATAATAATAGAGCAAAGGCTAAAACAATATGCACTAGTATTCATGTCTCTAATATGCTCCAGCAGTAGCAATATAGAGAGCAAAAATTTATGAAGTACTCTGAGCTCATTGCTTGTCTTTTGGTAACTGAGAAGAATAATGAGTTACTGATGAAGAATCGTCAAACTAGGTATAATAGCATTTCAACAATTCCTGAAGTGAATGTTGAAGACATACACAACACAAACATGATAAATGTGGGTAACAATCGATGTCATCACAAATTACCTATGTGAAAAACTAAACAATGATAACTATATGAGAGTCTTTGAAGGACTAAGATACAAGAGATGGGTGCATATTAGGCATGCAACACGTACCTGATTGAATTACAGAGATCCTTGTATAGTCTGAATTAATCTTTGCATATGTAGTAAAATCGAAACTGTGTGAATCCTTGCTGAAAAAAGAATGTGTGAATGATGCATTTTGCCCATTTGTGTTCATAAACAGTCATAGAATGGTTATATAGTTATTGCAGTGTATTCTGATGACCTGAATATCATCAAGACTCACAATGAACTCAAATGGCATGTACATATATGAAGAATGAGTTTGATATAAATAATGTTGGATTGACAAAGTTTTGCATTGGTCTGTAAACTAATCATTTGTCTTAATAAGACTTAATATACTGGTCTAGCTATATGAAAAAGATACTTAAGGAGTTTTATATGGATTAATCTATTTTCCTAAGTACACTAATGGTGGTCATCTTACTCGAAGTGAAAAAGGACTCGTTTATACCTAAAGAAGATAATAAAAAGCTGCTTGGTCCTGAAGTACATACCCTATTGCTATAGAGGCACTTATGTGTCCTACAAATTGCATCAGTCCTGATATTATATTTGCAGTAAATCTTTTAGCTAGTTATAGCTCTCTTCCCAGAAAGAGGCATTAGAATTATATTAAACACTTGTTGTATTATCTTAATGGTACTGTTGATTAAGGGTTATATTTTATGTATAATTCTCATTAAAACATTTTTCGAATATATAGATTCTAGATTGCATGCTTCCCATAATACTAAATCATAGACTGGTTATGTGTTTATTTGTAATAACACTACAACCTTGCTGAGGTCTATGAAATCGAACTATGTTTGCTACTTCCTCTAACTACTTAGAGATTGTTGGCGTTGCATGAAACAAGTCAGGAATGTATATGTTTGAGGTCCATTATAAGGCACATTCGTGAAACTTGCTGAATATCCCCAATTAAATATACTCCCACATGATGTTTGAGGATAATTCAACTTGTATTGCACAAATTTAGAGTAGATACATCAAGGGTGACCAAACAAAGCATATTTTGCATATGTTCTTTGATATCTATGAACTCTAGAAGAGCCTATACCCATAACTCCCGAAAAGTAGTGAAATAAATTTCCACCAAATTTGCTTGAGTGACAACTTGACAGACTTATTTACTAATCTTTGCCCACTAATGTATTTGAACGACTCTTTTTGTTGATTACTATATGACATTTTAAAGTGTTATCCTCATCAGGGGGATATATGGCTATACTCTTTTTTTTAAGTCAAATTTTTATCCCACAAGGATTTTTGTTGACCAAAAGTTTTAACGAGACAATCTGTGTAATAGCAAAATAGCATATGAGTTGTACTATTTTCTCATTGGCTATGATTTTTTCCACTGAATTTTTCTAGCAAGGTTTTTAACGAGGCATATTCATGGCAAAGTAATATCCAAAGGGGATTGTTATAAATAAAAGGATTATTATATAGATATTACTTAAATACTATTGGATCTATATTATATAGAGTTTTTATTCTAAGATTATTTCAGTAATATTGTATTCAATCAAACCATAGCTACTCTTATAAAGAGAGAGCCATGATGATAATAATAAGATGAGCCTACACTTTTCTCTCCTTTATATATCTGTGTCAACTCTCTTACTCTTTCTATTATTATTGGTATTATTGTTACGATCTCACAATCGCTACTCGAACTGCTTAGTTAATAAGCAGATTTACCATAATATAAACTAATATCTACTCTCTACTAAGAGCAATTTTGTCGTTACTCATTTATATTCCCTTTTTAGTTACATGAAAAAGTCAGATTCTACCTTTCAAAAAAAAAAAAGAAAAAGTCAGATTCTAAAAATAGTAAGATTACAAAGTTTTTTTATCATAAAAAATAAATTCAAATAGAATTTTCAATGTTTCTTTAAACATAAGGAGTTTCATTAAAAATTATGAAGTACAAGATTATTTTCTGGCATTATCTCGAAATTTTAAATCTAAGAAAACGAATATATAGAAACTACCACTTTCATATAAAACAAAAACAAAGTAAGTTTAGAATGCATTTAATTAATCCTCTGGAATTAGGGTGGCATCAATTGGGATTTGAGGATTGGGAACTTGATTAATAAGAAGATTAATTGGATCTCCTGATTTGGGGTTCACTTGAGCTAAAAAAAGAAGATTAATTGGATGATGAGGTAGTTGTGTCAAAAGGACACTGGGAAAGTCAGCGACTTGATGCTTCTTCACTGTGAACATGATTATAGGCGTGAGGGTCACTACATAGATCAATTTGAAAGGGAAAAAGGAAAGTTGATCCGTATTAATAACAATTTTGCATAAGAGAATTAAATTATGCTTTAAATCTAAGAACTAAATATCATATTGTAACTTATCAAACTGGGCAAACTAAATAATAGAAATCGAAAGAAGTACATGGCGAGTAATTATATTATATAGTATTACTTTCACCTAGTGACATTAATTGGCCGTGTCGTGTCGGCTCAGGCATGTTTAGCCTCAACCTATTCATGTCTCATATCTTGTTAGCTTGAACACGATTATTAATTCTATTATGTTAAGTCGGACACAATTACTAATTGTGGCCCGTAACATAATCGTGCCTCTTATTGTGCCCATTTTTGCTATTAATTTTTGTCGTGCCCGTTATCGTGCTTATTTTTAATATTATGCATTTTTATGCCTAATCGTGTCATTTTTTATATTATTTTTTTTTCATACTTAATTGTACTTGTTTTCAATTTATGTTTTTTTTTTGGGCATCTAATCGTGTCCGTCATCGTACCTAATTGTTCCCATTTTATGATATAATCATACATATCGTGTCGTATCTAACTTCTTTTTGGTGTGTATATATATATATATATATTATTTATATATACTTTTTTTTATTTTGTTTTTGAGATTCGGACACTTATACCTAAGTTTTCAAAAATAATACCAAAAATACGACATTCCTAAAATAATTATTTTTTGGTATAATATTCAGTGGCATCTTTCTAATAATTTTGTACAAGAAACTAATGATTACTAATAACAAAATTTGTTTCTCAGTTTCTAGTAATTAAATTAGTTTCTGATTTCTAATAAACTAAATTAGTTTTATGTAATATTTTTCTCTAGTTTTTAATAACCTTTGTATTCTAGTTTCAAGTAATCAAATTAGTTTTTTTGGAATATGATTATTAGTTGCAAGAAACTAAATTAATTTCTAGTTACTAATTGGTTTCTCAGTTTCCAATAATTATATCGGTTTTTCGGTTTCTAATAACCAAATTATTTAGAAAAATACCACTGAATGTCGTACGGAAAACATATTTTTTTTTAAGGTCGTATTTTAGTATTATTTTTTAAAAAGTTGTGCAAAATGTCATTTTTCTTTTTTTTCTCCCTTAAATTTATATTTATGAGCTTTATATATTGTAAGTCGGCCAAGGTGGGTTTTAAACTTTTAGCTTATGGCCTTAATTATTTTTTAATCAAACTTTTAACTTATTAAGTTTTTAGATTTTTTATTGACAAATTTTTATTTGATTTTTATTTTTTAAAAAAATGTTTTAATTTTATTTTTTATAATTTTTTTTTATATTTTCAAAATTAAAACTATTCTTAAAAAAATCTTAAACCATCTAATTTAAGTACATTTTTTTTTGGCAAAATAGTTATTATTATTGATTATGTTTATGGTGTCGTATGTCGTGTCTGTGCCCGTGCCTGTATTGTGCTGGATACAATTACCAATCATACAGTGCCGTACAGCCTCGTAATCATGGCGTGCTCGTCCATTGGTGTTGGCCGTTTTGACACCACTAAATTTCATCACTATGCATAGAAAAATGTGATTGGCTTTCATCATACTAAGAAATAGTAATTTCTTTTCTTATTTTTTTTTTCTCCTAAGAATCAAATATCACCATCATACTAAGAAAAATGTGACATGTGTTCATCCGAGTGAGAATTAAATATCATATTAGTGTTTGGATGACGTCCACAATTAGCTCTTTCAACTCCGGGAGAATCTGGGTAATCAAAAAGGATATCATTCCCGAATGAAGTCTCACACTTTACACAGTCATGTCACAGCATATGTATATAATCAGTACTTCAGCAACATCGAATAGCTCACAAAAGTATCCCACTACACTCATTGTTTAATGTTAAGGGGTCAGTTAATTGCTAGTGGAATAAGCTCACACTTTAGGAGGATTCAGTCTATTAATTACGATCCCAATAATAAACTGACACCTAATATAAAGCTGTGTCCCGTAACATTACTCCAATAAAGTGTTGTGCCCCAGTCTCTCTTTTTCTATAATAATAGGGGCAAGCTGTAGCAAGGGCCCTTGTTTTGGGCCTATTGCAACCTGTAAGGGTGATATAAGTGATGCTTGTTGGATCTCAAGTGAGGATCATTGTATAGTGTGGACCTCAATCTATGTACTCACTTCTCAGATTGGCAAAATGGTAGAAAATAAATAAACAAATCTGGGAACGAAAAAAGAAGATTGCTCAAAGGATGCAGGAAGAAAGACTACAATGGCATAGCAGAGAAAAAGAAAACAATAAAAAAAATCGATCAGCATCTGGAGAAGAAGTTCGTTGAGAGAGGAGGAAAAAAAGGCAGACAACGAAAATTTAAGTGGGACAGAGACAAGAAAATATGGATCTTTGAGGAAGATAACAAAACACACTTGAAACTCAATAGAGATAACAAAAATCGGTCTTGGATCGAAACGAGCATAGCCGTTTTATTTTCAAATATAAGTAAAGCGACGATTAAAAAAAAAGGAGTTAAAGTCAATTACTAGAAATTAACTAATTGAAATAGATATTACGCATTGGTTTTATTTGAAAATTGGGTAGGCGGGTTCAAGAAATATTTAATTGACAAAGAACGGACGGCGATGGAGGAGCAATCATGGGGCAATAAGATCGCAAATTTTCTTCGGATCATGGAACAGAGCTTCTAATTCATGACACACGTAGACTATGTACGGAGATATCATCAACATTGCCCATTATTTTGCCAAAAAAACTTGGGGTTATTTGGAGTTAAAGGATAGAAGGTGATTTGCAGAGAGAGAGAGAGTTGTGCTATGCCATTCCTAAAATTTCATGTATTAAAGAATTTGGAATGAAGCATTGAAGGAGAGATGGATTAAAGCAACCTTTTTTTACGAGTGAACACCAACCTTTTTTTACAAAATGGATTAAAGTAATTCTAGCATAGCACACAGGTCGTAGGCCTAACACGTTTGGTATATACATAGACAGAAATGATCAAAGATACAGAATGATCAAATAAATTTAAAAAAGAAAAGAAGGTAACAGAACATTCTTCATATGGTGTTTACCAGTTATAACTTGAAGGGAATTGGGTAACGGGTACCCCAAAGAAAAAGCTCAAAAAGCCTCAAAACTAGTTTATGAATACCGAGATAAGTCCCAAAGCACAGTGAAAATAACAAATATCTCTTTTATTCAGATTTGAGTGAAGGAAATTTTGTATATGACTAAATCAGACACCCTCGTCATTCTACTTCAAAGACCTAACTGCGTATATTTGCAAAACAACCTAAGTAATGAATAAAAATGGGTACAATACAATACGCCGGCGACCCCATGGTCGATATAAGCAACTCACAGAAAGACAGGAGCCATAACGAGTGTAATCGTTGCAAGCATTTTTATAAGGACGTGAAGAGAAGGCCCGGCTGTGTCTTTAAATGGATCCCCAACACTGCAACAGCATCAACAAGAAAATATCAATGAACCGAACGAGTTTAATTCGAGTGCTAATAATTAGATAAATAGAAAGAAAAAGAGAATTAAGGTGGTTTAATTAGTGAGCTAAAAGCTCAAAGTCGAAGGAATTTACTTATTTTTCTCGACTGCACTAGTGTTTATCAAGCAAGAACTTTAACATTCATCCAATCATCCTCCACCTTTACACTCGTCAATAATCCTCACTTGTGGTAAAAAATTTAAATTGCATGACCTTTATTGGCCAAACTCAACAAAGGTGCAACAGTGACACGATGCCAGATAGACTAATGGCATCAGGATTTCGATCAAACTCTTCAAATTACAAACTCTTCAATTGTATGCAACACAAGAACAAGGAAAATACAAAAAAGATGCATTAACTGTTAATACACATTTATACAGTTTTAAGATTGCTTTCGGAGATACAAGTTTCCTTTCAATCATTAATCATAAATAATGCTTTTAACCCCAAAACTTATCTTCGTATCACCTCATTCCTTTTCGTCATCAATCATGCATAATTTTTTTATTCTGCCCTCTGTTTTTTGGGAGTCCAATTCATTTTAAGTTTTTAAGAATTCATGGAAAATTTTATACCAGTGTTAGAGATTTAGTNGCTTCCTTTACCACCGAGAGCACCTGTCTCAATGTACTTCTTCGCATTGTCCCAGGCACCACCAGCTGTGTTCAGGAAAAGAGCCATTAGAATACCAGAAACTGTTGCAAACATCAGCATTGCAGCGACAACTTTAGCCCCAAGCAGAGGATGCCCGGTATAATATCCCAAAATCCGGAACAGAAAACCTGCAAGTGAAATTAGCAAACATAATTATAACCTGCATGATACATTGTCAACTCAAATAGAGAAGAAAATTATTAGCAGAAATTAAATTAAAAAAGGAAGTAAAAATCTCATTCAAGTGAAAAAATGATGAGAAACCATATAAATATCAGAATTGTACATGAAATTAAATCAAGTTCAATGTTTCCCCACACACATTCTCTGATGACAATTTTTCAACTGCGCGACAACGCTGTCATAATTAATGTGATTACTTGAGCAAAATCACATTATGCAAATGATTGGCAGGCCATTCTATCCCTATTTTCCCACTAATAGGTCATTAATTAGTAAAAGTTTGAACAAAGTTTGGATTTTGAATATTTATTGTAGGTCTTTTAATTAATGAAAACTTCGAAAGGTCAACCAAAAAAATCTATGAGTTGGATAATTGGGTGAACAAAGAATAAGGAAATATTTAAGTGTAATTTGAGAACTTTGCTTCCATTATATTCAAATTACAAAAGGTTAATCATAATTTATTTCACACCTATAGAAGTAATAGTATAATTAATTTCAGTTTAAAGGTGTTAATGTGTTATTTTGGCAAAACTCTGGTGTGTCAATAAATTTCTCTAATAGAAGTATGTTTTGTTTGCAAAAGTAACTGGAGAACTCAAACACCGCAGAAAATTGTAAGACTAAACATTGTATGTGACTAACACTGCTAAAAGAAAATAATGAGCGACAATAACATTTTCAATTCAAGCCAAAAACAATATGACCAAGAAAGAATACAATCACAAAAAAACCTCAAACTTATTAAATTGTTTTGCAGCAGCTGACAGCAGTAGTGCACTGTGAGCGCACACTATCAGAACATTGAAGGTAAACCCTGATGATTTTCTATGTAGGAGGCAAAAACATGCATCTCTTGGCAAAGGTACCTAGTGCAACACTAACGGCAAACAAGCTATCTATTGTGGGGGAGAAAAAAAAAATGGAATACAATAAGGTAACTCCCAATTCATCAACACTTGGTGTCCAAGTTTATTACCTCAAAAAGCAATAATTATGTGAATAAACTTACCAAAACAAACAAAAAAACAATTATGTGCATAAAGAAGATGACTACTAAAACAAGATTATTAGACTCACCAACTACTATAGGTGAAACAATAGCCAAGGCACCGGGTTTTATCATTTCTCTCAAAGATGCAGATGCTACAATAGCAACACAACGGCCATAATCAGGCTTCTCCTTATAGTCCTGTGGTTAGCATGCCATTAGAACTTCCATCTTGAAAGAATATAATACATCTAAACAACTAGGGGAAGTTGATAAAGAAAATACTCACCATTATACCAGGCCTCTCAATAAATTGTCTCCTTACTTCATTCACAACTTCTTGAGCAGTTCGGCCTACTGCTGAACAGGCCCATGCACTAAATAGAAAAATAAGCATAGAGCCCAATAATCCACCAATAAAAACTTCTGGAATGGCAATATCTACCTGGAAATCAGATAAAAGGTTGTAAACAAATAACAATCGAAACAAAAATAAGAGAAAACAACAAAATTTGACGTGCAGTTCTCTTACCTCCTTAAAAGGTTCATGTGCAAATGTAGCAACCTCATCCATATAAGCACTAAACAGAAGGAATGATGCAAGCGCAGCAGATCCAATGGCAAATCCTTTAGTTGTTGCTTTTGTAGTGTTTCCTACCGCATCCAAAATATCAGTGATCTCTCGAACACTTTCTGGCTGAAAGGACACGTTTATTCTGTTATATAAATCAATTTTTTTCAAAAAAAAAATAAAAAAAATTTAGAGTACAGGTACCCGCTATACTGATTGAAATAAATAAACTTGGTGAAATTCATAACTAATTCCAGGGTTACCTGCTGACTCATCTCTACAATTCCACCAGCATTATCAGCAATAGGACCAAACATATCCATAGTGAGAACATAGGCAGCAGTGCTAAGCATTCCCATTGTTGCTACAGCTGTACCAAAGAGCCCACCAGTTGGTTGTCCAGTTTCATCTACCAGTCCAGAGGTTTGACCCAGCCAAAAGGCTGAGATAATAGCTACACTAATAACAAGAACAGGAAGAGCAGTCGACTCCAGGCCCAAACTGACACCAGCAATTATATTTGTCCCATGGCCCGTAGAGCTTGCAAGAGCTAATGAGCGTACAGGTTCATGCTTATAGTCAGTGTAGTACTTAGTAATCCGGACAAAAACATAAGCTGTAATGATACCAACTAGCCCACATAAAGCAAAGTTAAACCATGCAGTAGGTGCTTGTTCAGTGTGAAGCAACCAACGCGTAGACTGTGAATGATTCCAGAAACCACATCAATAATCAAGAATTATAATACAAGGGGAGGAGAGGGAGGGGGGGACAGGGACAAGATAGTATTACAATCTTCCGACATTTGAAACAAACTAAGATGTAAAAGTCTAAACTATTTCCAGATAAAAGAAAAGAATTTGAAAGAGAGCGATTCAGCAGCGCACTAAAATGTTAAAGAACAATAAGGATGTTTTGGTTGTAGATGAGGTATTACCAGACCAAATGTAATTACAGCTAACACTATAGTGACAGAATATCCTTTCTGGAGAATTGCCATAGGATCTTCTATAGGACCCTTCACACTAGAATCACGTGTACTCCTAATTGAAAAAATTCCAACAGATGATATAACCAGATCAAACGAGTGAACAACAAGGGGGAACAATATGAAGCCTGATGGATCTGCACAGATGAGAATACAGGAATGAGTTCAAAGCAATAATTACCTTATGCGAAACAAACAACTGACAACTCAGGTCAAAGTTGACAATCTCAACTACGATTTGCGATAGAAAAAAACCACTGACCTTCAATTTTGCAACGTTGAGCCATTGTTCCCCCAAGTATCATAGCACTAATTATTTCAGCTGCTATACTTTCAAATAGATCGGCACCTCGAGCCGCACAATCGCCTACATTGTCTCCAACCTTTTATGTAATCATTTCAAAGATCAAAGTCAAATCAGGAAATTGGGAACAACAAAACTACAAAAGTTAAAAATAGTGAAAAACAAATAGCAAAATCTGTTTGAGAATAGCATCTTCAACTGCACGGACCAAACCATGTATTATGATTCTGGTATGAGGTATGTAGGGTATCCAAACAAAATCAATAGTAAGTACACACAACTCTCATAACTCCTCTTTCACAAATAAATTACCAAGTATTTTTGACAAATAAATATATCCCAGGGTGCAAAGATGCACATCATAAGTTTGTTGGAATCTTTTTTCAAAACTTTTTTCAAAAAAGGCAGTTATTAAGACAATGGCTCCATAATAAAGCCAAAATAACAAGAATAATTACCAGATCTGCAATCACTGCAGGATTCCTAGGGTCATCTTCGGGAATGCCCTGTTCTACTTTTCCAACGAGGTCTGCTCCAACATCTGCAGCTTTTGTGTATATTCCGCCACCCAACTGAGCAAACAGGGCAACAAAAGAAGCTCCAAAGCCATATCCAACAAGAAGAAGAGGCACTAGAAAAAAATCAATCAAAGTCAGCCCACGTCATGGAGAAAAATAGATATGGTAACTAAATTCCAGAACATATGCAATTCAAAGAAATGATCTTAAAAAAGTTTGTCCAATCAAAAAGCTAGAACAGGCACAAGGTAACACCATATTTCAAGCCAAATGACAAGTGATGAATTAAACCATAATGGTGATAGTATTTTAAATATTAGGATGATAGAAAACTCAAGAAACATAGAGAGAAAAATGCAAGAAGCCACAAAACAAATATTATAATCAATATGGTTAAGATTCAAAGTCTCACTGTCAATATCACAGACAGTGTGACTTTCAAGTGGTTGCATTAAGGAGAAGTATTAGTGAACTATTAATTTTATCAATCCAGTCTGCAGTGTACCCTCTTAATGGCTACTATACTCAATCTTCCTTGGCTTTGTCCGATTAGGTCCAGCATTACATGTGAACTTACAGAAAAAGGAACAAAGAAAACGAAAACACCTCAACATGGTGAACTCCTGAACGAGAAGCCAAATAGGAATAAAGAACCAACCACATGATCAATTCCTGCAAATGTTTTGTATACAGCAGTGCAGCCACGTCCAGATTAACTGCTCTAGCAGCTAGATCAAACACTGAATTGCAATCTTGTTTGCACACAACAAAGTCAAGCCATTGTTCATTGTTCAGAGAAGTGCAACTTGATTTTACAACTATGACCTAATTGAAAAAGTCCAAGTGCCGATTTGGTCACTAACTATGTAATAGCCCATCAGTAATGCAACTTTTACTGTCATATTTAAATGCTAAATAGCAATGAAAGGCTTCCAAAAATGTGACACAACCACAATAATTAGTTAGTGAAACCTGATAACATTACTACTATTACGACGTAAAACAAATAGAAATAAATGAAAAAAAAATCAAGAGAAAATACAATGTGATATTCAAAGCTAATCAACACAAATACCAGCTTGCTTTCATATAATAGCAAACTTTTAAACAGGAATACTACAAATACAAGATTTAACAGCACAACATAAATTCATCATGCACAATGGGATAGGTATGAAAGGAAAAGCAAAATTATTTGATGAGATAAATTTTCAATTATGTCAAGTAACAAGGAAGTTGACACCTACAATCAGTAACCTTCGTTGAACCAGGCGAGTCCACCCCCAGCCAGACATAAAATGTGGCATACAAAATGGCTATGCCAATTACAGCCATACCAACAACAATAATAGCAGAAAAACCACCAGCCCGAACGGCTACCTGCACATTACATTTTCCCTTAAAATAAACTCTGAAACTGCCTTAGAGAAGTAAACAAACAAGAGACAAACCTGTAATGCCTCTCTTGCAGATCTTCTTGCAGCACTAGACACTCGAACATTTGCACGAACAGAAACCCACATCCCAACATACCCTGCAATACCTGAGCACAGAGCTCCCAAAAGAAATGCAGCTACAGTGATATATGCAGTAGCGGACCTACATCAGAAGCTTAGAACCATAAATATGTACTGATGCAGAGTTTGGTAGAAGGGACGGCAAGAGGGTGTAAAGAAGAATTATGTTATCACCTCCCAATTCCAGAAGATTCTTGTTGAGGAGTTGTACTGCGAAACAAGTAAATGCAAAGGATAACTAGAGCTAACAAAAAAGCCATCTTAGAGATAGTCCCATATTGGGTCCTGAAGAAACCTTCAGCTCCATCACGTATAGCATCTGATATCTAAAACGAGCACCAGGATATGAAATCAATTTAAGGTACTTTAAACAAACATCAATTGAGAAAACCTACCAAATTGAGATCAACAGTAATTTAAACAAACTAAGCTAAATACAGTCAAAGTAGATATACCTGGACCATCTCAGGAGGCCCCTCATCCTTTGCGAGTACCCACTTAGTAAGATATATTGACAAAAGAAAACTGGCAATACAAACTGAGAAGACAAACACAATGATGGGGGAAGTACTCGCTCCAATATAAAACACTGCTCCCAATCCCAAGAGCAAAATTACGCAAAGAATGCGAAAGTTCACTCCAAATAGGACTCGGAAAATCTGTACAAAAAAAAACAAGTTGCTATATTCAGCACAGTGAAAGATGCAAGCCAGAGCAAAGGTGATAAAATGATACCAAAATGAAAGAAGTTAAAGGAAAAGTATATATTAGATTCTAGAAGACAGTAGACATAAAAAATGGACAACAACCAAGCTGCAGCAACAGTGACCAAATTTATTTATTTTCTTATAGAAAATAATAATTTTTATTAATAAAAAAACAAAAAGTTTAAGCAGAGAACAACAGGGACCGAATTTCTCAATCAAACAAGAAATTTAAATTTTTTAGCAGCCATATCTTAACTTTACAACTCAGCCAAATCTTCTTGAAATATTCAGCTGCTTATCTAACTCAGCCAATGCACATGTCAATCTAAACCACTAATAACAGAAGTTGGGTCAAATTGATGCCTTCAAAAGCTACAAAATGATGCATTGCAGAGCCGATGCATTTCTTAAAAATCGGTCAACAGATAACAAGGAAGACCATTCTCATCACATTCAGACTAAGTTATTGCAATATATTTCTTTCCACGAACGCAGCATAAATGATGAAAGAGGCATGAAACCAGAGTTCGTGAACAACAAGAAAAAACTTCATCAATCCTGAGCTTAGTATAGCAAGAAGAAAAGCATGGATTGGACAGAGAAAACTAAGATAAAAGTTTTTGAAGAAATAAGAATAAGTTAAAGCAAGATAAGAACATGTAACATAAGTGTGCATAAGATCCTTACCCATGGGGTGTAAGCTTTGCTACGCATATTGGGAAACGTCCTTGGCCTGTCCTGGTAAGGCCCCAGATTTCCATCCTCCAGATCCTCTTCCATGACAATTGTATGGGCGGAATTCACCCTTCGAGCTACAGGAAAAGGGTTGTATTCGCCACTCTGGGGCAAGTCGCCCCCTGAACCTGGTCGCTGAATTTTGTTAATTCCTCCTTACCCAGCAAAAATCGAGTGCAAGTTCACCTCATGCAGGTTTAGAAGCACTGACTGTAAGAAATGAACCAGCAGCCGCCTTCTAAACTTTAAAACTTATATCTCCTTTTCCTCTTCCCAGACCCAAAACTTCCAAAAATCTTTCTCGTAAACTCTCCTCTGCTGACCCAATTCCTACAAAAATATAAAAAGGCGGCTTCTCGACTTAACTAAGGAATAAACTGACTTAGCTGTGCTTCAATGGCAAACATGTAATGTAGCAGAAACAACTTGATTAATTATAATCATAATTCCCAACGATGCAAAACTTCGTAATTTAAGAAACCCATCAATCAGATTGCCCAAATAACTATCAAGATCACACGGGATATATTTATATACATATAAATATATCTGGACAGAACCATTTCTTGAAACCACCTCATTATGTGATTTAAAGATATATGTTCCATAGGAAATGAAACATTCAGATATTGTACCACAAATCTGTATATGGGTCCAAAGAATTATCTCCTATTGAAACATGAGGAACAAATTACAAGGAAAATTTTAGTAATTTCAGATTCAAATCACTTGATAATTC
This sequence comes from Parasponia andersonii, assembly GCA_002914805.1. Lineage (NCBI taxonomy): Eukaryota > Viridiplantae > Streptophyta > Magnoliopsida > Rosales > Cannabaceae > Trema > Trema andersonii. The sequence continues at coordinate 728,557 of JXTB01000008.1, forward strand.
CCAAATACCAATTTTTCAAAAACAGAATTTCAATGATTCAACTAATTTTCCAAGAAAATGCAACAGAAAAACAAACGCACACTAACGGGAAGCTCACCTCGGCCAAAAAAAAAAAAAAAAGAATCATTTCCAGACCCGAAAAGATCTGGGAAACCAAAACCCCCCAACATTCCAAACTATACAGCAATAATTTGAGAATCAGAAAGCGAGAATTGCAGAGAGATCAACCCAGAAAACGAAAATTTGTTAACAGTGAGAGAAGACATTACCAGCAAATAAGGGTGCCGAGAGAGAGACCTGACCGTACGGTTCTGAAAATGCTTCCTCTCTCTAAAAGGAGGATTTTGTAGGCAGCAGAAGCTTTTAGAGAGAGAAATTCGGAGACTCTTCTCAGAAACTGGAAAAATTATATGGTAGTGCCAATCAAATCAGAGAAATATTTAGCGGAAAAAAAAAATCAAATCAGAGAATTGTTTAAAAAAAAAAAAATCGTTTTCATTTTTGGTAAACGAATAAAAACGTGGATTTTCTAATATTCAGTCTTTTTATTATTTTAAATTTTCTTTTAGCAATTTGTCCTTTTATCGCTAGTATTTCTGGCAAGTTCAGGTTTTTTATAACATAATAAACTGATTTTGTTATTATAGTACAAAACTTAAACGTTTGTTTTTAAACAATACATCAACTTTGCAAATAAATTTATGCCTAAACCTTTTTTTTTCCTTTTACTAAAACGTTTTTCTTTTTTTTCTTTTCTCACAATGAAATAGGCAGCATCACATCACAACCCCGCTATATCAAACTCTAGGGCCAGTTGCTTTAACAAAAGTTGTTTACCAGACATTTAAAAGTTTTTGAATAAAATAATAATTTTGTAAATTTAATTTACTAAAAGTATTAATTTTTTTTCTTACAGCAGGTTGCTTTAAAACTAGTTTACTAAATATTTAGATGTTTTTGAACAAAATAATAATTTTATAAATTTAATTTACCAACAGTTTTTTATTGCTCACGGTACCGTAATACCAAACTGCACTAGGTCAGGTGCAATTGTATCTTTACTTTTAAAACTTATAATTCATTTTATTAGATTTTTATTTGTTAATTTAAATATCAATTTATTTTTACCAAATTTATTTTGATAGCAAATAAATATGCATGAGTATAAGACTATAATCTTTTCTGCAAAAGAAAAAAGAGAGTAATTTGCTAAATCTGTCGGAACTTAAAAAAAGAGAAAAAAAAAAACCTTCAAAAAAAAAGGGGATCTGTTTTGATATATTAGGACAGTAAATTAAACCATCAAATTTGGAAAATAAAAAAAAAAAGGTCTCTTTCTTTATAAGTGTTTTTTAAAATAATTTATTAAAGAACTGTTAAAAAAGAGAACTATATGATCGGAGGGACCTTAAGATTAAAAAAATAAATTAAAATACTGCACTTGGGAGGAATATGCCAGCTCAACCTATCCAATCAAATTTGATCACGTCACTAATTGCATTGTACTTGTCCAAATTCTCTCAAATTGTTTCTTTTAAATTAATATTGGTCCTTCTTATCCGCCGAATTTACGCAAATCAAATGGCCAGCCCCAGCCTTCAAAATATGAAGAGGGAAAGAACTCACTGGGCTTGCACCGTGTATAAATAAAATGAAATATTAGACTCGTACCACTTATTCTACTCAACGAAATATATATCGAGTATTTATAAGAAATGTCTTTTTTTTTTTCTTAAGATCAATTTAAACTTGTAGCCGTTGTTTAATAAACGATCATTCTGTAATTTTGTTTGGATAAATGGCCATTTTTTAGTTGATCTATTTTTTATAAATAAAACAATTTTATACAAAATAAATCAAAATTTTAAAAATAAATCAATTTTATAAAAAATAAATCAACATATTTTCATCTATTAAATATGAAAAATAGCTATTTTCAAAATTCAGCCTTTTCTTTAACAATATCTGAAAAACGATCATTTGAAAACAGTAATCCAAAATTCGACCATTTGACTAAAAAATTCATATATATTTAGGGAAATCTCTTTTTTATGCCATTTTAATAAATGTCCATTTGTATCTTTTTATTACTCAATTAATAAGTATATATATTTTTACACTTGTCATATATGCCAATTTAAGTTTATGTACTAAATATATATCAGCTTTTATACTAAGTACATCGTACTTTACACTTGATATTTACATTTATATATTGGTCATTTTAGTGCAACATTTGAAAAAACGAATATTTATCTAAAATAGATCCAAATTTTGTCACTTTGCTATAAGACTACATTATTTATAAAAACAATTTTCTTTCTTCTATCATATACTTATTTTTATTTTCAAAAATCCTATCGTGATATTAAAATTAATGGTATAATATTTTCAAAAGTGATACTATAAAGGTCATTTAGTCAAAAATAAAAGATTAAAAAATTCATAGTCCCATCCATTTCCCCACATGTATATATGTATAACTTGGGAAATTTGATAGAATTAAGAATTTTTTTTCCCTTTTTGTTTTCAAAATGACATTTTACGGGAGTAATTTTCAGCACAACACTTTAACAAGTACCAATTATTATTATTATGGCTAGTATAATTAAGTTCGTCTCATAACAGCAATTGCGGTTAGTCATAACAATAATTTATAATAAATAAACGTAGCTAGTTTCTTTCTTTTTTTTCCTTTTTGAAGTCTTCGAAGCTAAATTTCTCAACATCTCCAAAATAAAAAATACACAAAACTTTCCCCTAGTCGTGATCTGCTCATCTTCCAACAAAATTCCAAAACTTCCAAATTGAAAAGAGATCAATCAAAAGAAAACAACAAGAGAAAATTTAAGTAACAACTAATTTAATTTACATGAATCTATTTAATTTATATGAATCTATCTAAACAAAGAACAAAATTAGGTTCATAAAAGGAAAATGAAGAAAAGATTACAAGAATCATTCGATTAATTTTTACATAGAATGAAAATAAAGCCATAATGCATTTAAGAGAGCAAAAATGACCATGAGAAGTGAGGAAAAAGGAGTTAAGTAGTAAAATACCACTATATTAAGCCACATGAATTAAAGTAAAAAGCAATTTTATATGATTCATTTACTGTCGCTTTCAGCAATTACATTTCTCCTTTAGGATTAACTGGATGGAGAGTAGGGATAACCAACAAATAGAACAGAGTGTTTGAAAAAGTCGTATACATATTATAGCAATAATTTAGTTGGTTCTAATAAGTGGTACTCTTATTTTTCCATTATAAAAAGAAGTTAATAAGCCCCAATGCCAACTTCTCAATGTAGTATAATCCCCTTATATAGATATATGACTAACTTTTTTTTTAAATAAAAAGTGAAGCTTAATTAATGATCTCCACTTATTATAAATTAAAGGAAAATAATTTACACACCCTGGAAGTTGAACTCCCGACTTACTACACAAGCTCCACCCTATTTTACCCATTGAGCTAGCACTGGTGGGCATTATATGACTAACTTAAGAAACGTTATTGTATTCCAATCCCATCTCCAAAATTTCAATTCCAAACATGACGCTTGTTTACTTTTTACTCTTTTTTTTTTAATCCCAATCCTTCCATTGTCCGGCATTACTATATTGACATCCTTACGTGATATTTAGGCACCCATTTTTTATAGAAAAATACAAAAAAAAAATATATAATTAAATTAAAGACGGATCTATTACCACCAATTTGTCTAGTGTCCCCATACTTCTTTTTTAGTAAGGGATTTCATCAGTTTTGACTATATTTTCATATGATGAAAAGAGAGACAACCTATAAACCATTTACAAAAGTAGAACTTTAATTGTCATGTCATTTAATAAATATTTCGGAATTCCAAAATTATCAATAACTCAACCCTAGTCGAGAATTTTCGCCCAAGTCAAAAAATGCAAAAGTGACAAAAGTGGTGCTGGAAAGGCGGCTGACTATATTTGACTAGGGTTGAAATTATTCGACTATGGTCAAAAGCCAGTCGAATTATTTGACTACGGTCAAAAATTTTCGTCTGGGATCCAAATTTTCCAGCCACCAGTCGAAATACAATCGGAACAATAGGGAGAGGCAGCTGAAAAAGTTCAACTACGGTTAAAATTTTTTGACCCTAGTAGAGCATAGGCGCCACCGTCGGGTCAGGATTGGGACCGACGGTAGTGGTTAAAGTAGTTTAAAGTTCGTTAGAGAAATAAGGTATCCAAATAATTTGATATGTGTGACATAATAATAGGAAATACTTTTGAAAACATTAATGTGTGAGTCCCATTTTTCATCACAAGGGTTTGATAGACCCCTTAGTCCCTTTTTTTATTATTAAAATAGTACTAAATAAAATTACCTTTAAGTACAAAAATTAGTATTTTAAAAAAAAATCTCTTTGCACACCTCTTCAAATCATTCTTCTTCAGTGAAAAAAAAAATCTAAACCTCATTGTTAGGAATCAAAGTAAGCATTCCCTCTAAAAAGAAAAAAAAAATCAATATGAGCATATTTTCATTTTTCAATGATTTATGGTATTGCACAATCTTAATTCTTTCTATCCTTAAAAGAATAAAATTAGGTTCGTAAAAGGAAAAATGAAGAAAAACTTACAAGAATTATTCGATTAATTTTTACATAGAATGAAAATGGAGCCATGATGTGTTTAAGAGAGCAAAAATGACCATGAGAGGAAAGAAAAAATGAGTTAAGTAGTAAAATACCACTATATTAAGCCACATGAATCAAAGTTAAAAGCAATTTTATATGCTTTATTTACTATCACTTTCAGCAATTACATTTCTCCTTTAGAATTGACTGGATGGAGAGTAGGGACAACCGACAAATAGAACATAGTGTTTGAAAAAGTCATATACATATTATGGCAATAATTTAGCTGGTTCTAATAAGTGGTACTCTAATTTTTCCAGAAAAAAGGGTTAATGAGCCCCAATGCCAACTAGGGGTGTACATCGGCCGGGTTGGGTCGGTTTGTACTAAATTTCTGAGCCAACCCAATAAGGTCAGCCTGACTATTTTTTAACCTAATAGAACCCAATATAGGCCCTAAACTGACCTGGGCCTGTGACTGTCGGCCTCAGGTTAGGTTGGGACGGCCTAATTAGCCCAAAGTCTTTTTTTTTTTCAAAAAAATTGAAACCATGCGTTAGGCTGGGCTTTATATTTACTGAACTTGGGCTTTTTAATTACTTAACCCTATCTTCTTTTAACGTTTTTGAAATATACTCTATTTATTAAAACAAATAAATCATTAAGGTTCGTTCAAAACTTATTCAAATCTGAAAATAAAAAATCAAACGTCACTAACTATAAAACACATTACATATTACTAAAGCAATAATAATCTTGCTAGTCTTATAAAACCGTATTACATCATACTGAAGATATAATAGTCTCATGAAATAAAACAGTCACTTTAAAATATAATAGTCTCATGAAATAAAGAAGTCCATACTTGGTCCATAAAACATAAATATAATAAAAAATAAAATCAACAAGTAAAGAAGTTCATTTGGAGTAGCATTATCCATCTCCAAAGTATCCTAAATAAATAATAGAATCAAATTACGTACAAAGACCAATCACATTAGATATAAAAGAGAATTAACATTCAACTTACCAAGTACCAAACAAGCAGCAACAAATCAATCTACCACAATAGGCTCCACACCATCAACCAAACTTGAAGAGTCTGCATCTCAGTTTTCAGCAAGCAAAAAGGAGTCAAATAAAACAAAATAAGTATAATTCCAACAAGAAAAAATAACTAAAAGCTTATAAAAAGTACTAGCTAGTCATCGTACTAATATTTACCTGATTCAACATGCTCATATGTTTACATCTCATCTATATAATCCTTCAATTGTAATGGCTCATGAGTGGATTTAACCCAATTTTGGGTACAAACCAAAGCCTCCACCATCTTAGGGCTCAAAGAACTCCTAAATGGATCTAAAATATGACTTCCAATGCTAAAGGCTGATTCAGAAGTCACAGTAGATACAGGGACAATAAGCACATCAAAAGTAATTTTAGCTAGGATCTTATATTTGAAGTTGTTTTCTTTCCACCATGCTTAAATGTCAAAGTTGGCTGTCAAGGGATTAATAGGTTCCTCAGATAAGTATTTATCAAGATCATTTTGCCTCTCATTGAAGTCTTTATCCATTCGTTGTTGTACAAATTGAGACAATAACTTATGATCAGATCCTAAAAGCTTTTCCTTAGCTTGGTTAGTCTCATGTCCTTCACTACTATTAGTCTTTTTCGATGTGGTGCCACCACCATAAAATTCCAGCAACTTATTCAAGAGAGTTTCAACATTTTTAGTCAATTTTGTAGTTGTAATGGGATCATAGAGACAGTCAAAGTAATATTTGACATACTCAAATTTGTACCTCGGATCAAAAATAATAGCAATAAACAAGATATAATTAATATTATCCATACTTCCCTAATACTTCTCATACTTTCTTCTCATACTTTTAGTTATACTTGCCATGAAGTAATTCTCACTATGCATTAAATCATTGATCTGATTTTCAATCTCACAAAGCTCATGATAAAATGCATTTGAAGTTACTTGCAATAAGCCACTAAGTCTCATTGTGACATTGTAAAAGGTTTTCAAAAACTTCACAAAAGCCTTTACATTATCCCAATCTTCATTTGTTGGCAGTCCAACATTATCTTTCCCATTATCATCATCCTTAAAAGCCCTTAAGTACTTGTCATCTTCTTCTTCATACCTCTCAAAAGCCTTTTGAAATTTTATAGATGCTTCTAACATCAAATAGGTGGAATTCCATATTATAGGGACATCTAACACCAACAAGCCTTTATATTCTATTTTTTCTTATTCTACACATGACTTAAACTTTTGCAACCTAGCTGGGGATGACCTCATATATCTCATAGCCCTACAAATGGATGCAATTGAATTGTGCATATCTTTTAACCCTTCATTTACAATAAGATTTACAATGTGACAAAATACCTCAAATGCATAAACTCTCCATCTAGGATAGCCCTATTCCATCCTTTTACCTTCTTTTTTAGATAGGCTACAACAGTATCATTAGAAGAGGTATTATCTACAATTATAGTAAATACTTTCTCTAATCCCCAATCATGTAGACAAGACTCAACCACCTTACCAATTATCTCCCCCTTGTGGTTAAGTATTTGGCAAAAGTTCAGAATTCTCTTTTGCAACTTCTATTGAGAATCAATGTAGTGGGCGGTAAGACACAAGTAGTTTAAGTTTTGAAGAGAGGTCCAAAAATCTATGGTAAGGCTAACACTTTGTGAACTCTTAGTTAATTCATCTTTTACTTATTCCTCTCAGTTTGAAAGAGTTGCAAGATGTCTCTAGCAATTGTTACCCTTACAAGGAGGGTCAAATTTAGGCTGTAACTTCAAGCAAAAATGTTTAAATCATTCTCCTTCTATAAACCTAAATGGCAATTCATCTAAAATGATCATTTTAGATAAAGCCTCTCGACAAGCCTCTTTGTAATAACTCATAGCCACGAAATTGCTTCCACTCTCAGTTTTAATTATAGGCTGAAAATATAGAACCTTTTGCTTCTTATCCACAACTCTAAAAGGGTATTTCTTACATTGGGATTGCAAATGTACTAACATGCTACTTGTACCACATGTTTTTGAATTATACGCATAATCCTTCCCACAGTAGTTATAAATATACCTAGGATTATTTGGATCACAATTCTTATGTCTAGTAAAATGCTCCTAAACAATAGAAGCTAGCTTATTTGGTTTTTTCTTATGATTTTTTGGGTTTGAACTTGTTTCCAATCCTTCCACAGTTTTTGGTATAGGACTAGGAGTACGAGAGGATATAGCGGGTGCTATTGAGACTGCTTTTGAAGAAGTTATTGTAGAATCAGTTTGGGTTTCATTATTAGGTTGTGATGAGGCTTCAGTTGTTTGTGTAGGGGTGTCAGATTGAGTAAGATATTTCTCCATATCAAAAGTTCCAATGAAACAAATAAAATACAAATCCATAAAACAATATAAGTATTAAGTAACTACTAATAACTAACAAGGTAACACGGTAGTTAACACTAATCAGCCATTCACATTAATCTATACAAAGTACATAAAATATTTTAAATACTAGATAATATAACACTACAAATACGGTCAACCAAATTAACACAGAGTAGTTACAAAATTCAATAAAACCAACTTATTAGGCATTGTTGAACACTGAAGCACAAACTAAAATTATAATATTCAAAACTAATTAATAATAGCATTAATAATAAAAAAAATCTAACAATTATATTCTTAAATAAACACTAGTAGTATAAAAAAAACTAACGTATAATCCAACAACCAAAGTGTCAAATATAAAAAAAATTATATATGTAATAGTCCTTGGAATTTACTATATGTGCATATTCTAATCTCTTATTAAACATAAAAAATATTCAACAACGATTCTCCCCCCTTTGTAATACTAAACAATGCATATTCTAATCTCTTATCTACATAAACATCAAAGGATATCTTTTTATAATACTTGTTTTTGTTCCTAATTTCTCAAGTGGTGATACGACTAAGAATCTTAGTCCTTAGAATTTGCTATACATGATCTTTTTTTATTTAACCATCATGCTATTCTAATTTGAGCTACATATACAAGGTGGCATTCATAATAAAAATCATTAACAAGAAATACTTTAATTAAAAAAAAATAAAACTCATGAAATCAAAAACAAAAATCAACTTTATTACAAACTCAATAACTCATGAAATAACCTTGTGAGTTATGAAGTCTGGCCTGTGAATGAGAGAGACGAGTGAGAAGTGCCAAGGCCGAGAGTGAAAGAGAAATATAGACGAAATTGAGATAGAGATCAGAGATGAAAGTGAGACTGTGGTCTGTGAGAGATATAGTCTCAGTGAAAGAGAGACCGAGATGGAGATGGACTGTGAGTGAGAAATAGAGAAAATGAGAAAGTAAGGGTGGCAAGTATGGTGACTGAGAAAGAAATATAGAAAGTGAGAGAATTAGGGTTTGAGTTCGTAAGGGTGGCGGCTCAGAGTGGTAAACATTAGGACATTAGGTGGGGTTTTATGATATACATACATATACATATGTATAAAAGTATTTTTTGAAAAATCTTGTAAAGAAGTATTCGACCAGATCAAGCTCTATTGGGTTACAAAGCCCATAACCCGTGGGCCGAGTATAAGAGGTTGAAATTTTAGTTCCCTCAAAAAAGAAAAAAAAAATCAATGTAAGCATATTTTCATTTTTCAATGATTTATGGTACTGCACAGTCTCAATTCTTTCTATCCTTGAGAAAAAATAAAAAAAAGTCATGAGATTATGGCATCAATATTTATATACATGCATACATTCAAAATTTTACAGTAGGAAAAAAAAAAAAAACCCGTACCTTCAATATATATATAATATATACATTAAAAAAAATGAAAAATAGATTTATACAATCATTTTAATCCTTATTTTGATCATTGATTCATATAAAATAATATAATATCAATATTTTCCTTCCCTAAAAAAAACTAAACAAGAGTTATCAAATTATTGAAAAAATTACCCCAAAAAAACGGAAATACACCAAGTACTCACATAGATTTCTAGGCAAAAAAGTTGGATGAAGTGAGATGAAAAGCACAAAAGAAGGGGATGATAAGAAAGAAGAGGGGTGAATATAGTAATAAGTAAAAGTGAGAAGAGAAAGAACGAAGAGAAGTTAAGGGATAAATTAGAAATAATCAAGGGTATAGTAAGTAGTAATTTAATATTTAATTTTAGGGTGGTTCTATTGTCACCCTTGTTTTTCTCTCTCCACCCCCTTCTAAACACATCTCTCTAATATTCTAAACTTTCTTTTCACACTTTATAAATTTATGTTTTGTATAAAAATACCCTTTATTAAATATTTCTCTAAATATTTCTTTTTCTATCCTGAATATTTTACAATAAATTAGTTTTTAGATTTTTATTCTTCTTTTATAAATTATAACAACAGTATAAATTGAGAAACTAATGATTTTTTTTGTCTTATAATTATATAACTTGTTGGTTCATAAACCCCCTCCCCCCCCCAAAAAAAAGTTCCTGAACTGGTGTCCCCACCAAAAAAAAAAACCACAGTTGGTTCCAAACTAAAAAGAAAAAAAAAAAATTTAAAAAAAAAAAACACAACCAATTCCCAAAAAAAAAAAAAAAAAAAAAGAAAAACTTATAAAAAAGAGTTCCAAAATGATTGGTACCAACCACATACACCCAAAAACCAAAACCAAAAAAAAAACGTAAAGTATTAGTTTACCAAAAAAAAAAAACAAAACTTTAAAAGGAAAAATATAAAATCTTGATTTGTTTTTTTTTTTTTAAAAAAAAATTAAGCAAAGTATCATTCGATTACTATATGTAATTGGCAGAATATACTAAGAGGTAATGATTTTAATTGTTTAATGCTATATATGGATATTCGATTCATAAGAGGATAATTTTGTAAATAAATAATTAATTAAAAGAGGTGAGAGGAGAAAACAAAAAAGGGTGACAATAGAGCCACCCTTAATTTTATTTAATAGAATGCTTTTAGATCGTGTGCGGAGAGAGTATATAGATGGATGACAATAAAATCACCCTTCAATTAAATTTATTAAAATACAAAGACAAAGTTAGGTTCCAATTAGGTCCCTACTCTTACCCTTGTAATTCTCACAATACAACTTATGTGATCGTGATCTCCATTTTAGTTTCATTAATCAATTTCATGATCTTGACTTCAATTTAATGGTGTTCTTTGTTGCTCAGACATAATTTTTTTCTATGTCTTTATTTTTTTATTAAATTTCTCTATGAATCATTCAAAATAAAGAAAAGAAAAACTCTCAGCAACTTTTTGTTCTAATCTCCATTTTTCAGCTTTACCATTTTTTTCCTACAATAAGCCTTTGCATTTTTGTTTTCTAATTTCACATGCTTTAAAATTGATTAATATCTGTAGGAATACTGATCATAGAGAAGTATTAAGAAAAATTAAAAATTGAAACAAATAGATCCATCTGTTATTGGGAACTTTAACGTTTTCCCTAAAACTTATTTTGAGACAAAAAGAAATTAACCTTATGCGCTTTTTCCAAGACTCTTCTATCAACAAAAATATTTTTTTAGCTTGAAGAGGCCTTGTCAGGAAGAGTGTTTTTGAGGTGCACTGTGAAGGGCATAAGGTGTCTTTTAAATTTTAAAATTTTATTAATATGTCTTAATTAGTAATTTTATTATTAAATTGGGTGCTTTTATATTTTTTTGAGGTGCAAATAAAACTCTTCTAACTTTAATGTCTGTAATTCTAGAAAGAATATTTAAGAAATAAATTGACAAACTTATTTTAATTAGGGATGTTCTAAATCCATCAACAATAAGGCTATGTATATTCATAACTTTAATTACACTTTTACCTCTAAATAGAATTACAAAAAAAGATAATCTAAGAATATTTTTTTTTTTTTCAAGAATTAAGTACTTTCATTGTGGTATAATGGTGAGAATTGGCAAGCAGCAATCAAAGAAGGAGGGGAAGAAAAAGAAAGTATATAATGTTTTTAAACAAATATTTGATATGAAAATAATTCAATTAAATTTATTATTATTTTTTTTATAATAATTAAACTTATTACTTATCATCTTAGATGGTTTAAGTTTTATATATACACGAAATGATATCATTATAAACAGCCAAAAAAACAAGAAGGATAGAAAGGCTTGTAGCAAATGGTGGAGCATGCTTATTGCTTAACATGATGAACAAAGGAGCTGATCTTTTTGCTATTGCACTAAAGGAAATTTCAGTTTTTTCTCAATCGTCCTCTAAACTTTCAAAAAGAAAATTCCCAGATATATAATTATCACAAAATCAGCTCGTCCTTTCTGCAGTTGAACTCGCAGTCATCCGTGTCCCACATCGGCCTCTGGATCACTGCTGCATCAGCATCGATGGCCTTGATGGTTTGTGACGACGACGACAACGAGGTCAGGATCGCCGAAACGGGGTTCGATGGCTTTTGTATGGACTGCTCGACAAGTGAGACCACCGTGGTGCCGCGTAGACCACCGACACTGATTCCATTGGCAAACTTAGAAGTGGCTCTTATAGCTCCTCCTCCCGTGGTGGAAATTGAAGAAAAGATTCACCTTTTCCTCCACCTCCACTCCACAGCCACCACTACCACCATTCAATGATTGATCTTCCTCCATTGTTGGCCTAGAGATGATGGAGGAGTTGTTTTGTTTGGTTTGTGATGGAAAGAACTCGTTCTGCCAAGTGGATGAAAGGGACGGATAATAGCTGGTATTTATCTAGTCCTTTTGGGATATTTTTGGTATACTAAAATTTTCATTAAATGTACAGACAAATTCTCGCATAAGCTGAAGTCCAAAGCTCCCTTTTGCTAACCTTAACTTATAGCTGTGGTTTTATAAAAAATTATTTAAAAAAAAAATCTGTTTTTTGAGTTTTTACCAAATACTATTTAGTATAAAAATTGTCCAATAAACACTTTAAGATTCTTGAGAAGCTTAACCAAAGTGGTCCAAAATCTAGGCCTAAAAGCTCCGATAGTTGATTAGTAATAATTAAGCGTACACTAATACTTATCTAGTTGATGCGATGCCTACTTTTTATCTTTAGGTGGCTAGTTGTTTATTATAAATTTTCTCTTAGAATTATTTATTGAGAATATTAATTCCATTGACCATTCACTCGTAATATATATATATATATATATATATATATATATATATATATATATAACAAAATTTCAATCTTAAAATAATAGATATGCCAACCAAAACAAGTTGCCATTATCCACGATCCAATACATCCAATTATTTTTGAAAAAAATGCACAATTATTTAATTTATTAATTGGTGCTCCAATTTTGCCAAACCCTCAGATCACGAACAGTGGTGTCAAAAAGGATCTTGCATGATTATAAGTCAGCACGACACGATTAATAACTGTGTCCGAGTCGGCACGACATGATAAGTGAATGTGCCTGAACTGGTACGACACAGTTATGACACGTAGCATGACAAGTACGAATAATAAGTACGATAAGCATAATTAAGAAAAATAATTAATTTGTAAAAAAAATACTTAAATTAAATTTATTTTGATTTTTTGGGCATAATGTAACACAATGAATTTAAAAAAATCAAAAAAATAAAAATAAAATACTTCCTAGGTTAAAATAATATTTAGTATAAATATTACGCTAATTTCTAATTTTTTTTT
>JXTB01000008.1:742205-757944 GCA_002914805.1 Parasponia andersonii
TAAAAAACAAACACGGTTAGGCATAGACATAACATAATATCTAAATGAATGCAATTAATACGAAAATAGAATAATATCGGAAATGGACATGATTAAGCACAGAAATAGTACAATATCGAAAACGAAGACGATTCAGCACGAAAATAGCACAATATCGGAAATATGCTCGATTAAGTACAATAATAATATGATATCGAAAACAAGAACAATTACGTACGAAAATAGACAAATACGATAATGACATGTTAACAGTATGAAATCAGGCACAAGTACGGGTATAGTACAGATACGTTACGGGTTGGGTACGATACGAGTTATGAATGTGTCGTAACTAAATATGCCTGAGCTGGCACAACCGACTCAATTAACATCTCTATTCACAAACAAATGTTGGATTTTAGATAAGAATTTTCACAGAGCACATTCTATAGTAGTTTTTTTTTTTTTTTTTTTAAATTTTTAAGTGTTGCTATGAAATAATTACATATAGTACGTATATAGGAATGAACAAGAAATACGTAGGAGAATGAATGCAATAAATTTGATACATAAGAATGTAAATTTGATACATAATAATGTTTTCTCATTTAAATATTCAAAGGATGGCTTTATTATCTTCACTATGTCTACTCTTCACACACTAAATTTAAAATTGTCATCTTATTGAAAATTTTAAAATATAATTTTAATTATTATAACTAATTAACCCTTAATCTATCTTTCCTCTTTCCACCCGACTCTCTCACCTCTCTCCCCACCATTTGTTTTTATGTACTCACTGTCTTCTCTCCTCTCATCTCTAACCTAAGATTTTATTTATTTATTTATTTATTTTTGGGTGGAGTTTTGACCTTTTTTTTATAGGCTGCTTGCCAACTCTATTAGTGATATAGTCTATTTCTTATCGATGGAATAGCAAATCTGGACCATATCATATAGTGGTTCTGGGAAAATATATAAAATCTATGAGTTCCTCATTGCAAGGTAGAAGAGAAACTCACTTAAAAAAAGGGCAAAATATATTGTGCGTGTTAAGTTTGTCACTAAATGAATCTCACACAAACAAGCAATTATACTAAGCGAGAAGATATCATCCAAAGCAAGTAAAAAAGGACATCAAATTTAATATGGTTCAATACAATCAAGTTGTATCTACATCCATTAGACCAAGTCCAAAAAGCAATAACCACTAGATACAAATAAGAAATATAAACAAGGTCTAGTTGCCGCAAACGAGCTCCCATTATGAATTACGTGTTGAATTCCCTTCAGCTACAACTGGTCACCAAACTCTCTTCAGCTTCATCTACTACACAAGATCCCTTTCATGTTTTAAGTCGCTATCGAACTCCTTTCAATGGTGATCATCAAGTACCACAAGGATGAACACAATGAACTTAGAGTACTGAGTACCTACACTCTAAGAATTCTTGCTCAAGAAGCAAGAAGCTATAGGAAGCAATATCTGAATATTCAATTTGTATAAAGGCATGGTTATTTCAATTAGGAACTTTCCTTGTTTATAGTGAGAGAAGGACAAATCACTAAGTAAGAAGAAATTACCAAAAAAGACCGATATACAATGTCCTGAACTAAAGAGAAAACAATGTCTAAATATGCATTTGAATATCATTTAATGAATGAATATTTAGAAAGAGAATATCACTGAATGTTTAGACAAGTTGGACTCTTGACTTGACAAAGTTAAACAAAGTGTGAATGTGTAGAGAACTGTAGAATGCCCAAACATACTTATCAACCGACTTAATAATAAAACAGTAGAACTTAGACTAAACAAGAATAAACCTATAATGCCGTAAATAAAATGGATAGAGCTGATGATCTCATACTGTTAAGGTCTTCGGCTTTGGAGGAGGTCAGCATTGAAATATTGGACCAATATATTGAGATATCTAGTAGAGAAGAACAATTAAAAAATGATTGCAAATACACTTGATAAAAACGCAAAATAAACATTAAAAGAGTTGAATAAATTATTTATTACAATTCAAAAGATCACAAGATGTTAATTACTATATAATATAAACTTAATTGTATGGGAAAAGAAAAATGCCTGGGTTTCTTGGGCGTTGAGGAACCGATGAGAGAGACGTAAAGGGGGTTGTTTTAAATGTGAATGGAAAGAAAAAAAGAAAAAAAAAAAATGAAATTAGGTTAATTTAGGAATAATCAAGGGTATAATAAATTTTCAAATTTTAATGAGTAAGTTGCACAAAAAATACTTTGAGGTTTGTGTGTGCTGCAATTTAAATCCTAAATTTTATACTATGTAAAATAATACTATGAGATTAAGAATTTGTAAAAATTAATGTCCTGTATAGTTTTATTGATCATTTTTAGTAACAAAAATATAATAATATTCTTCATTAAAACATGATCAATCCCTATTATTCTCCTTAGTTTTGATGGTATTATTATTTTTTACTTGTTAAAGTTATTCAAAAAGTTTACTCTATATAATAAATTCATAAATTCTTGATTTTAGGTATTATTTTGCACAGTCTAAAGTTTAGAATTTAAATTGTAGAATACTTAAACTTCGTGATATTTTTTTACGATTCACCCAATTTTAATTAAAATAGTGTTACTTTTTGTAAAGGTGGGTGGAGAGCAAGTCATACTCAAATTATTTTTCTTCAGGAAATGGGCCTATTTAAGAGTTTTTTTTTTCACTTAAATAGTTTTTTTTAAGAGTGTTTTAGAAAATAATTTTTATAATAATGTCACATACTATCTGTGACTATAAAAGTATAAATTTTTTAGGTTGAATCAGTAATCACAAAATATGTGATCTCTCTCGTATAAATCTAGAGGAAACTACATTGGGTGCCCCTTTTCGGCACCTGCTGTTAGTAAATATCTATTTTAGATAATATTTACCTATTTGTCCCTTTTTGAGAATACAATTTCTCCTATTCCATTTTTACCCTTCACTTTATTCCTTTCTAGTTTTTCCTTTCTTCCTTTCCCGTTCATCTCTATCCAGCGGTTCAAGGATCGAGTTCCTCTAGTAATCAGCCATGGAAATGGAGATCGATTCTCCTCAGCAATTCAAAGCCGAAGATTTCTTCAAGGCAACGAAAACCAATGATTCCTCGACATTTAATTTTTTTCCAACGAGCTCCGCCTTGATTGTTCGCTGAGGGAATAAATCAAAAATTTGGAGCTTGCGAGCTTGAGCAGGGGCTGCTATGGCGTCCTGCACAGATAGTAACGATTAAGCTAAATCTCCTTCCTCATAAGTATGACCTTTTTTTTTTCCCTGTGTCAGTTTGCTCATATTTTGATTCTTAATTCAAAAACTTGTGTTAATTAAATTTTTAGGCCGAGTAAAATATATAAGGCTCCAGACAATGGACGCCAATGCTTCTTGCTTGAATTGGAATTCGTTCAATGCCCTGCTAATCTCATTTACATCCATTGTAAAGTTTTTATGTAAATTTATTTCTTATTAGTATATATAGAGCATGTGTGATTCTCTGAATGCAATTTTTAATTGATACTTTTACTCAAAAAATAAAATAAAAATAAATTGATTCTCTTCGATTTTGATTTTGTTGTTGAATGATAATTTATTGCTCAATTATAGTCATGGTTACAGAGCTGATTAGGAACTCAGAGGTTGTTAACATTTTCCCAAACATAGCTAAGTTTCTCTCTGAAACATTTTCTTATCGAACTTCTGTATATCTAATAGGCCATATTTAATGGATTTGTCTCTGTCTCTCTTTGTAATTACTATTTATTTCTTAGGGCTGTTTGATTTGAAAATAATAAAGCAGGTGTCAATCTTGACCTAAACTACGAAGGAAAAACTTTTTTTTTTTTTTTTCCCGGTTAATGCCCATTTGGTACCTGCACCCTCCTCTTCATTTTTTTCTCTTTTAATTTATAGAATTAAAAAAACTTCAAGCAAGAGGAGGGCAAGTCTGCGACAAGAACAAGGAACCAAGAAAAAGCTGGAAAAGAAAAAAGAAGAAAAGAATAATTTACACTCTCTTTATTTTGCATAAGACATTTGGAAACTTTTTTTTTTAGTCACAGTAAATAAATCATAAATAAATAATGGTAAATAAATAATTTACACTCTCTTGATTTTACCAAGGGTATATTGGTAAATATGTTACCGTCTACGAGCGATAAAATTTTTTAAGTCATGGTAAATAAATCATATATCACTTCTTAATAATGGTAAATGAGTAAATTTTTAGGAGTATAATGATAAATATGCTGTCATCTACAAGTGATAAAATTTTTAAGTCATAGTAAATAAATCATAGACTACCTTTTAATAGTGGTAAATCAGTGATTTACTAAGGGTATAATAGTAAATATGCTACCGTCTACAAGCGATAAAAATTTTTAAGTCATTGTAAATAAATCATATATTACCTCTTAGTAGTAGTAAATGAGTAATTTACCAGAAGTATAATGGTAAATATGTTATCGTCTATAAGCGATAAAATTTTTTAAGTCATGGTAAATAAATCATATACCACCTCTTAGTAGTAGTAAATGAGTAATTTACTAAGGGTATAATGGTAAATATGCTACCTTTTACGAGCGATAAAATTTTTTAAGTCATGGTAAATAAATCATATATCATCTCTTAATAGTGGTATATGAGTAATTTACTAGGGGTATAATGGTAAATATGCTACTGTCTACAAGCAATAAAAATTTTAAGTCATTGTAAATAAATCATATACCACCTCTTAATAGTAGTAAATGAGTAATTTACTAGAGGTATAATAGTAAATATGCTACCGTTTATAAGCGATAAATATTTTTAAGTCGGTAAATTAATCATATACCACCTCTTAATAGTGATAAATGAGTGATTTACCATGAGTATAATGGTAAATATACTACCGTATACGAGTGATAAAATTTTTAAGTCATGGTAAATAAATCATATACCACATCTTAGTAATGGTAAATGAATAATTTACTAGGAGTATTATGGTAAGTACAAATCATTACTATTAAAAAACAGATATATTTGTTAATAAAATCAAAAAGGGATATCCATTAAATCATACCCCTAAAAATGGGGTATTTCTGTACAAAGCCCATAAATCTATGACACTATTAAAAAAAATCATTTAATAAAATATTTATAAAAAGTCATTTTATTCTAAATTACTACTTTCCATGTTAAATTCTCTTTTTCTTTCCTAATTTAGAAAGAATATATTCTTTTTCTTTAACAGGAATTTTGGACGAAAATGCTATGTTTGTTTCCAGTAGTTGCAGATAAATAATGGTATATACAACAGTAATTAGAAAAACGAATGGGACAAAGAATAAGCTATTACACAAATGATTCGGGTGCCATTTATCTTTAACAAAACACATCCCAACTACTATTAAAAAATAAACAATAATGCGGATTCACAATGCCAAAAAACAGAGATAATATTCTTCTCTTTTAGAACTTTTGATAAGAAACACACAAATTAATATTCTTCTGCATTTGGATTGCAAAATATGGATTGATCAAATTTTTAAGTAATCAATTAACGTGCAATATACAATTGCTTCTTAATTTTTCCTATATATAATGCTGGGACGTTTGTAAGAGTTCCCAAACCACAACATTATCTTTCACTAAAATTACAATTACTATTTTTCGCTAAAAATGTATATGTTAGCGTGTAATACTATTATTGGCTCGCCTCTTAATAGTTTAAATGTTTGGAATGGATTAATATTCTAATAATATCATATACAGGCACTGCTTTAGTATGTAATTTTTTTTTTTACCTATCTATATATATCTATATATATTGTTTTGCCCATTTGTAATTCATCCTGTATATCTAAATGCACGTTTTTTTATGATAAAATATAAAAAAAGAAAAAATATTAAATAATATGTATTTATTTATTATTATTATTATTTTTGTTTACTATTCAAATTATTATAATTGTTAAATAATCTAACCGTTAAAAAAGAAAAATATCTATAAATTGGTAAAAAAAAAAATGATCCATATAAATAAATATTGATTTAGCTTTCTCACCAAAACAAGAGGCTAATATGGCTCAGCAAAATTGGAGTTTAAATTTGACAGCAAGTTCTCTGCATAAGGGTTCTTTTAAGTTGTTCAAGTGCAACCTTAACTCCTCCCCATAGTATGCCGTAACTTGGTTAAGGACTTTCAACAAATTGAGGGTGACTTGGACTCTGTGGGGTCAGTCAGAAAATGGATTTTGTTGCACCAGGTTAGCAAAAACTACGCATTTTTTTAAAAAATAAATCTATATGTGTACATATATTGTTAATCTTGAGCCCTTTTTTTTTTTCATTCTTTGTTAAATCATTTTTTTTAATTATAATCGAAGTATTAGACGTGCACAAACTTATCGAGCATAGACTTCTTTTTTTTTTTTTTTGTGTAAGTTCGAAAAATTAAAATTCATTTGCATGATTACCTTAGTATTTATTTGTTTATCTGATAGTTAGCACAATTTTTATTTAATTAAGTTTACTTCTCAAAATGACAGACAATTCATCCGATGCAGAGAGAATAGAAGCCAATAGATGAGAAAAATAAGCCAATGACTTGCGAAATGCTAGATAGAGATTTTGCTAAACTCTACAAGAGCTACAAATACACAGTTGAGGTTATTGAGGGAGGCAGCACAATAGAATATGAGAAGCGAAACGAGGATGTTCCGGCTCCTAATATGATTAAAGACATGGGGGTTTGTTCTTTACAAAGATATTGATGCGTATGTTATTAAGAATTAATGCATGACAAAAAAAGAGATAACCCGTATATGGAACTGCTAGTGCTAGCTAGCTGTAATGATATATATATGATTGTTGGAGCGGTTTCTCACCAGCCGTCTATATGTCTCTGAACCATTGATGATGTGTTCTCCAATTGTTCACTTGTTCTCGCTATCCCAAAGTACTCTGAACTCCAAGTAGGGTCAGAGAGCTGAGAGTGGCTACTTGCAAAGACTCTCCAATGCTTAAGTCAGTAGTTTTATCTTTGATACAGGGTAGCAAGGAATTAGTTTAGTATATGTGTATATTTTTTGCTCTTAAACTTTTTTATATATTTCTCTCTGTAAGCGTACATGCCCCTCTCGGGAACGCATGACTCATATATGTATAGTCCTGAGATCGTAAACCATGCGGGTCTCAATCTCCGGACTGAGTATCTTTCTGCTCAAAGTTTTTTTTAGAGGTCACGGGCTGAGATTTCTGTGATCTCCTCTGTATCGCCGTAGCCTGATTTCCGCCGCCTCCTACGGCTTGAATCTGTCAGGGGTGAGATTTAGATGAATCGCCGTTCTGTCAGGACGGCTTGTCCCTTACGCACGCCTATCCAGGATCGCATTAAATGCTCTGTCTGGGTTTGGAGTCGTGAGTTGCTTTCCATTGTATTCAGGTGGAAGACCCTTGGGGTTTCCGACCCTCCCAACTGTCGAGATAAGGGCCATTATATTCAAGTGGAAGACCCTTGGGGCATCTGACCCTCCAGCTGTCGAGGTAAGGGTCGGACTGAGCCAAGATTGTTCAGGGTCTGTGATGGGCTCGACCCTAACTTCGGACGGCCCAATGGCCGATTGTGAGATCACGTGCGACCCGCGTGGCCTTTAACTAATCACTCTTGATACCTGTCGGATGGTAGACCCCTCTTGTGACCTATTCAACCACTCGGCCGTCCACGTGGCGTATGGCCTGAGAACGGGTCCCACAATGATAATTAAATAAAGGCTAGAAAGCCATGGATATAATTATAGCTCATGTTTACTTATTCGTAATTGATTGTAAAGGAAATAAAAACAAAGGGTATGTTTGAATTTCTCTTTTTTCAATTTTTTCATGGGTCTACATATACTTCTCATGTATTATTAAAATTAGGAAAAGATGACTCAATTCTCACTTATTTTTTAATTAAAATCCAAATACTTTCCTTTTACATTTCTTTTCGTTATGGATTACAAGTACTTCTAAAGTACGATGAACTTTGGAAAATAGACTTAGATAGTAGTAATTTGGACTAAAATGACTATATTATAAATTTGTTGGAAAATAATTTTTCTATAAGTATCATAGTAGTGTGTGATAGGTGTCTCATTATCATTAATCATTGATTAGTCCTAAAAAAGTCATAAATTTTAGGATAAAAATATTAGATTTTTTTTTTTAAAAAAAGCAGCTATTTTCCGTAGTCATGATATGATCATCTTCCAATAAAACTCCCAAATTGAAAAGCAATGGATGAAAGAAATGAACAAGAGAAACTTAAGCAGCAATACATTAGATGAATCTCTCTATACAAGGAACAAACTTAGGTTTCAAACATGGAAAAGGAAGAAAAGCTTACCAGAGTTCTTCGATCGATTTGGGTAGAGCAAAAATGAAGGCCTTTTGCGTTTGAGAGCGAAGATGACCACCGGAGGAGAGAAAAAGGAGATTAAGTAGAGAAATATCACTATCAAGATATATGAATCAAAGTTGATAGCAATTTTGAATTCTTCGTTAACAATCATTTTCAGTAGTTATACTTCTCCTTTAGAATTTAGGTGAGGAGTGGGAACGCCCAAAATAAAACATATTTTTTGAAAAGGAAAAGTGTTATAAAATTAAAGCAAAGAAAATAGATGTTACAAATAATTAG
This sequence comes from Parasponia andersonii, assembly GCA_002914805.1. Taxonomy (NCBI): domain Eukaryota; kingdom Viridiplantae; phylum Streptophyta; class Magnoliopsida; order Rosales; family Cannabaceae; genus Trema; species Trema andersonii. Next base: position 750,869 of record JXTB01000008.1, read on the forward strand.
TTGGTTCTATAATTGGCACTAGCTCGTATAATTTTTTCAAGAAAAAACGTTAATGAGGCCCAATCCCAAGTTTTGAACAAGATAGAGAAATTTACACACAGTACCTATTTTTATACATTATTTGTATAAATACCTGTTTTTAATTTTTCTTTTAAAGAACCCATTTTTATGGTATACATTTTATGTGCAAAATATAAGTGATACATATTTATAATGTAAATTATATTTCATGTATAAAATATGAATGATATATATTTATAATATAAATGTTTACTATAGTTTATATTTTTATTATAAAATTGACATATGTTATACGTTTTGAAATGTGTATCAATTTTTAGTATAATTTTTATTCATGAAATATATATCACAGTATATGTTTCATGTGTAATACATTAGTAGTCTATATTTTTCTAAAAACAGGTATTAGTGAAATAAAAATAAAAAACAGTTATTTATAGAAATATAATTTTAGAAACGGGTATTTATGAATTTTTTCCAACAAAATAGTGTAATCCCCCTGATACTAGTACTAAACTAAGACAACATGATTTTATTCAAATTCTTATCCCCAAAATTCCAATGCCAAACATGCGATTTTTTTTTTTTTTTTCAAAACCGACATTTTGAACGTGCCCTTTTAGTGTTGAAGTTCAAAAAGTTGCTACAAAATTTAGTTTGATGGTAAGATAACTTTAATCTCTATTATTCTAGAAACGATATTTAGATAATTTTACTACAAATTTTAGTTTAATGGTAAGATAACTTTAATCACCATTATTCTGGAAACGATATTTCGATAATTAATTACACTAACCGTTTTGTAATCCAAAATCTGTATTTTCTGTTGTATTTTTTATGTAGGTGTATAGAACGTGCTCAAAGTCAAACTCATTTAGATTTCAAATGACATAAAATATAGGATTAAGAAAGGCTGGAAGCTTCGGTTTCTCTAGTTGATTAGTACTATTTTTGTATAGCTGGCTTTAATATAGATTCAAATTCCCATTTTATTTATTCTTGGGAATATTAATTTTTACTGTCTCTGACTATGACCATAATGTTAAAATAACTGATGCACCAATCAAAACAAGTTGCCATTATCTACGATCCAATCAACGTATACGTACAATTATCGAATCTAACTAGTGCTCCGAAATTGCCAAACCGTTCTAGGATCCTCACGAGCAGAAGTTGGATTTTAGATAAGACTTTTCAAATAGCACATTCTGTATTTCTGTTGTTGTAGAAAAGGAACATAAAATATGTACAAGAATTTGAACACAACAAATTAATACACTAACACAATGATATTTTCGGATACAATACATCATTTCCAACATATTTTAAGCAACATGTTAGAAGAGGTAGTTTACAAAAATTTTCCCTTTGTATATAATTGTTGGAGCGGTTTTTCACTAGCCGTCCACGTATCTTTGAACCGCTGATGATGTTATCTCCAACTGTCCACGTGTCCTTGCTATTCCAAAGTGTTCTGAACTTCAGGCAGGATCGGAGAGGCGGGGGTGGCCACCTGCAAAGACTCTCCGATGCTTAAGTCAGTAGTCTTTCTTTGATTTAAGATAGCAAGGATTTAATTCTATATGAGTATATCTTTGTTTCTTGCTCGTAAATTTTTATATATCTCTTTTTGTATGCGTACATGCCCCTCTCGGGAACGCATGGCTTATATATATATATATATAGTCCTGAGATTGTCACTATTCGGGTCTCAATCTCAGGACTGAGTACCTTTTTCCTGAAAGTTTTTCCCAGAGGGCACGGGCCGAGATTACCGTGATCTCCTTTGTATCGCTGTAGCCTAGTTTCTGCCGCCTCTTATGGCTTGAGTCTATCAGGGGCGAGATTTGGACAAATCGCCGTTCTGTCAGGATGGCTTGCCCCTTGTGCACACCTACCCAAGATCGCATTAAATGCTCTGTCTGGGTCTGGAGTTATGAGTTGCTTTCCATAGTATTCTGGAGGAAGACCTTGGGGGCTTCTGACCCCCCCAGCTGTCGAGGTAAGGGTCGGACTGGGCCGAGTCTGTCTAGGGTCTGTGATGGGCTCGGCCCTAACCTCGGACGGCCCAATGGCCGATGTGGTATCACGTGTGACCTGTGTGGCCTTTAGCTAATCACTCTCGACACCTGTTGGATGGTGGGCCCTGTTTGTGACCTGTTCTGCCGCTTAGTCGTCCACGTGGTGTATGATTTGGGAATGGGTCCCACAACTGCCCCCATTTCCCTACTTGATAGATTCGTATCCGTCAAGTGGGGAAATTGTTTATCCGTTCCTCCAATATGGGGGATGCACGTGGCTCCCCCCTGCTGATGCGGAGGCATGCCATTCCATGTCACGAAATCTGTTTAAGTTTCAAAGTTCCGACTGTTTGTTCTCCTTTGCTCTCCCCTTTTTCCAGAAAAACTCTTCAGCTCCCCCTCTATAAAAGCTGCAATTACGCTCAATTGCCACTTTACTAAAATCTTCAATCATTCTAGCCTCATAAAGTCCTAGGGTTTCCAATTTCCTCCCTTCTAGAGACTTTTACTCTTTCAATCGTATCCAGGACAATGGCTTCCAGTCAAGATCAAGAATTGCGTCCCATCGCGGATTCAGAGTTGGATTCACTAAGGAGACAGCTCTGCCTCCCTAGTGGAGTGACACTGCAAAGGGTTGAGGGCCCTACAGATTGGTATGTTTGTCTCTCTGCCCCCGAAGGCTCTATTATCTTTGGAAGAAAACACCTGGAATGGCTACAATTCCCTCTTCCTCCTCTGATCCACCAATTCTTCGCTTTGACAGGGATCCATCCGATGCAGTTAAATGCAAACGGGGTCATGATTCTGATGGGGCTTTCCGTCCTGTCAGTTCTCTACAACCTGCATATCGACCTGGAGATGGTCTTTTATGCTTATAAACTCACCCTCATCCCCAAGAAAAGTTCCTACCCCACCTTTTACCTCCAACCGCTACCGGGACGTCATATCTTCTGGNAGTCAAGATCAAGAATTGCGTCCCATCGCGGATTCAGAGTTGGATTCACTAAGGAGACAGCTCTGCCTCCCTAGTGGAGTGACACTGCAAAGGGTTGAGGGCCCTACAGATTGGTATGTTTGTCTCTCTGCCCCCGAAGGCTCTATTATCTTTGGAAGAAAACACCTGGAATGGCTACAATTCCCTCTTCCTCCTCTGATCCACCAATTCTTCGCTTTGACAGGGATCCATCCGATGCAGTTAAATGCAAACGGGGTCATGATTCTGATGGGGCTTTCCGTCCTGTCAGTTCTCTACAACCTGCATATCGACCTGGAGATGGTCTTTTATGCTTATAAACTCACCCTCATCCCCAAGAAAAGTTCCTACCCCACCTTTTACCTCCAACCGCTACCGGGACGTCATATCTTCTGGGGTTTGCCGAGGTCAGACAAGCAATGGGACTCCCACACTAGGCTATATGCTGTTGGAGGGGCATGGTGCTCCCCTTGGGTGAATGGCGAGTACTTCCAAATTCCCTCAGATTTACTGCAGAGTAAGTACTTGGTGGTGATTTTGGGTCTGTGTTCTCCTCGTCTATTATTAATTACGTTATTTTTTCTTGTGCAACCTCGGCAAAAGAGAGTAGATTCGAGCCGCATTTGTCAGCGGGGTAGCTCAAAGGCCTGGAGGGGATCGTCATCTTCGGATCTCCTGGGGGCTGCCTGCACATCCAGGCCACCCTCAACCCCCTGGTGATGAATAAGATGCCCAGGATGGTTTCATACCTTCCCTTCCCTTTGGACACCTGGGTCATCACGAAGCATCTGCAGAGCCGACTTAACGCCTCTACCCTGAACTGATTCCGCCGGGACGAGCATGATCGAATCGCCATGGTGGGTCGGCAGGTCATGGCTTCAAGCCAATTGGCGGGCTCCAAAGATCTGGTGGTGCCATCTAGCCACGAGCTCGAGGAAGCCGTGAGGTTTGTGGCCGAGGAATATGTCAGGCTCTGCAGGGAGGAAGCCGCCACCCCCAAGAGGGCTAGGGGTGGGTTCATTTTTACATCCTTGACCTTCGTGGGTCGGATTATAGTCGTGACCTAAACATGTTGCTTGTTCTTTTCAAGGGGGGAGCTGCGGGACATAAGGCTTGCCCCAAGGCATCCGCTGGCCGGCATCTCGTGGTGCCCTCAGGAGATGAAATGCCCATGGTCCCTCGCTCCGACGCAGGCAGACCTCCATCCAGGGGAACGTCTGCCACAAAAACCGCATGCAGCGAGGGGATGCTCCTGAGTCTGCCTGGGGGGTTTGTTGCGCCAACCTCATCCAACCCTGACTCTAGTTCGAAATCGGGTGCTACTTGCCTTAGTGGGGAGATCGCCCAGCTCAGTGGGGGGGCTCCGAGGTTGAAGTCTCGGCTATCTTCCCCTCCCCCGGTCCCAATAAAGTGGCGACACGAGGTTGGCTCTTTTAACGAAGAAGAGGGCTAGGCGGAGAAGAGGGGCAGGGTTGCCCCCTTATCTGATAGTGACGACGGCGGGGCCACGCTGACCCTCTTAAGGAGAAAAAGGTCCGTGCGCAGTAGCCCACCAAGAGGAGATGCACTACCTCCTGTCGTGGCCGACGGTGCTCTCAGTGGCGCCGAGCTTTCTTCCATCCCTGCTGCCACTGCTTCAGGGGCATGCCTGGCTGGTTGAGAGGGTGCTCTCATGGCCAGCAGGGCGGGGCCGTGTTCCCCAGGCGCGGGCAACGCCCAAAGAAAGGGTCGAGCCGCAGAGCTGGAGCTGGAGGTGCTCTCTTTTGAGAACGTCGAGCTTGTCACCAGCCGTACCTTCGCGCAGGTTTGGTCTCGGTTATTTTTATGTTTTTTAGCATCCTCGCTAGATGCTGACCCCCCCTTTTTCGTTTAACTTGCAGCTGGCTGCCATCCGGTCTTTCTATTCCTCTCGCATCAGGGATTTGACCGAGGAGCTGAGTTCTCGCTCTGCATTGGCCGAGCACAGCGAGGCCGCCCTCACCGAATTGAGGTCTGACTTCGATTTACATCGGAGCCTCGAGGAGGCGAGGGTTAGCAGTGCAGTGGCTCACGCTCTGAGTGTCGAGAGGACCAGGCACGAGGAGTTGGCTGGAGATTGGTCAAGGCGGAGGCCGAGAGACTTGCTCAATCTGAGGCTGCCAGACTAGCTCAGAACGAGCTAAGGGTCAAGGAGCAAGAATTGCAGAGCACGGGGGCAGAGATGGGACTGGCTTTTGTGGCTCGTGACAGGGCTGTTGACGATGCCAAAGAAGCGAGGAAAGCCAAGGCGAATGCCAAGCTAGAGGCCCACTCTCTGTAACGCAGACTTGACCGGTCCAACGAGGTAAATCGATATCTCTTCTTGGATTACAAAAATCTGATGGGTGTTCATGTGGAGATGTCTCGTAAACACAGCGAGGACCTTGCTGGTATTAACACTTTTTTGGTCGACTTATCGCAGCGGCAAGTGGAGCTCAGGCTGGCGGCGCTGAAGGATATGCTGGCGGACGCAGAAAAACTGAAAACGAGGTACCAGAGGCATGTGGACATCCTTTCTGTGGAAAGTTACAGGTCTGGTTGGGAGAATAGAGAGTTCGAAGGTCACACTGAGGTGGTAACACCAGACCAATTTGATGATCCGAAAGGTGTCGAGAGAGACCACTAATCCGTCAAGCACTACATGCAGCAGCTCGAAGATGAGATCAGAATCACGTACCCGGTTGACATGCTGAAGATGCTTGCTGCAGAAAAGGACGGGCCCTCTACATCTACTTCTGGTGCCAAAGAGCTTATCCCCGTTTAGGTCCGCCAGATCAAACTTCGAAAGCCCCTGGCACTCAGCCTGGTCTCGGGGTCTCAACTGGTGAGGGGTCTGGTGCGGTCATTGTATCTAGTGATGAATCTGACCCTGGTATGCCACCCTCCATCGGGGCTGGTCCAAGCGCCGGGGCTGGCCGCGCTCCTATGGACGGAGGTAATTAGGGTCTCTAACTTTGTACATTTGTAAAGCTGACCCTCGTTGTAACCCTCCGAATAAATAATAAGAACAGTGCAATTCTCTTTAGTCTATTTTCTTTTTCTTTGTTGACCGCATCTGGGGTAAAGTTAAGCCTTGTTGTAGCCGTCTGTATAAATAATTGTGGACGACTCTGATGGATATGATTTCGGACTATTAGTGAGTCCTCCTCGGGCCATGACTGCCAAGATTAGTTTCGAAGATAGGGGTGCGAGCTTTGACTTATCCGGTTTTATGGAGGTATAACTTCTGTTATGACTTGTTTTGGCAGAGTTTGACCCGTGTGTGTAGCTATACTTCTCCGACCCCAAATGGGACCGCGCTCGAAACCAGCTCCAGGGATTAGTCGACCATTGTTTGGACCCGTCGTTGCAAAGGAGAAGGCCTGGGCTCGGCTCTTACCGGGAACAAACAGGGCACTACCACTCCAATGTCTCCCTACGAGTCCGTCTGCGACCTGCCTCCTGTAAGTAGGCTTATGAGCACGCACCACTGTTAACCGTGCGCTTTGTATTTTTAGGACATAATAAACAGACTTTAATCTTAATTTCTGTCTTCACGTTTGGTCTGGTACTGGACTACTTCCAATGGGTAGACTCCAAATCCATTCACATCCTGCCCATGCGCAAATAAACCATCCCCCGGGTAGAGCCTGTTTTCCTTTAGCTCTTCGTATAGCTAAAATGTTCCTTAGGGAGGGTCCACTTCCAACGGGTGGATCCTGAGCCTGCTTTCCTTTAGCTCTTCGTATAACTAAAATGTTCTTTAGGGAGGGTCCACTTCTAATGGGTGGATCCCGACCCTATTTTTCTTTAGCTCTTCGTGTAGCTAAAATATTCCTTAGGGGGTCTGCTGGCAAGCTTTTGGGTTGTACACCCCTTTTCTCCTCGTACATTTTCCCGGGTCATCGGCAAGCATTGTGATCCCCATAGTACGACTGTTTTCGAGGTCTACAGGCAAGTTTTTAGTTTGCGCAGCTCTTTCCTCTTCATATGTTTTCTCGGGTCGTCGACAAGCGACGTGATTCCCATAGTACGATCGTTTTTGAGGTCTGCTGGCAAGTTTT
>JXTB01000008.1:758161-828705 GCA_002914805.1 Parasponia andersonii
AAGTTTTTGGTTGCGCAGCCATTTCCTCTTCATACGTTTTCTCGGGTCGTCGATGAGCGACGTGATTCCCATAGTACGATCATTTTTGAGGTCTACTGGCAAGTTTTTGGTTGCACATCTATTTTCTCTTCGTACGTTTTCTCGGGTCATCGACGAGCGACGTGATTCCCATAGTACGATCGTTTTTGAGGTCTGCTGGCAAGTTTTTGGTTGCCCAGCTATTTCCTCTTCGTACGTTTTCTCGGGTCGTTGACGAGCGACGTGATTCCCATAGTACGATCATTTTTGAGGTCTACTGGCAAGTATTTGGTTGCACAGCTATTTCCTCTTCGTATATTTTCTCGGGTCGTCGACGAGCGACGTTATTCCCATAGTATGAACATTTTTGAGATATGCTGGCAAGTTTTTAGTTGCGCAGCTATTTCCTCTTCGTACGTTTTCTTGGGTCGTCGACGAGCAACGTGATCCCCGTAGTATGATCGTTGATTGCGCGAGTAGTGCGTATGGTCCGCAACTGTGGCAGACCCTTTTCCGTGGCAACCCGATATGATTTTTTGCCTGTGCAACTGAGGCGTGGGGTCTGCCACTGTGGGCGGACCCTTTTCCGTAGCAGCTCAGTATGATCTTTTGCCTGTGCAAATAAAATGTTGGGTCTGCCACTGTGGGCAGACACTTTTTCGTGTGGCAGAAGACCTGACCTATTTCGGAATTAAGCTTTTTAATAATATAAGCATTCACATGGGTCTCACGTGTGAATAGTGTGTGGGGTCTGCCACTGTGGGCAGATTCCTTTTCCATAGCAACCCAAAAGATGAATCCATGCGGCAAAAAAGGGAACTTGACTTGTTTTGGATTTAAGTTTTTTAATAATATAAGCATTCATATGGTCTTACATCATATGCATGTGTCTTACACGTGATACTTTTTCAAGTGCTGAGCGTTCCACGTATTCAGCAAGTTTTTCCCGGTCTTGAGTTCTTTCAGGACATATACGCCATTGTCGACTGCTTTGTAGGGTCCGATCCTTGGAGTCCAGTTTCGAGAAATTCCCTATTCTAACTTTCAGGACCCAATTCCCGGCATTAAATCGTCGAGCACTAACCTTTTTTGCGTAGTAGGATCTAGCCTACTGGTGGTACGAAGCCAGGTGGACCAGGGCCATGTCTCTCATTTCCTCCAGGAGATCTGTGTTGCGGCTTAGCTGGCGTTCGTTTAAGGGGGCATCTCTCACCACTTCGGAACGGAGGGTCGGGAGGCCAACTTCGGTCGGGATCACAGCCTCTGAGCCATAGACCATGGTGAATGGCATTCTCCCAGTCGACCTCCGCTCCATGGTTCGATGGGCCCACACAACGGCCGGCAGCTCTTCTAACCACTTGCCTTTAGCCTCCTGTAAGTTCTTTTTGATGTTGTTGAATATGGCTTTGTTCGTTGCCTCCACTTGGCCATTCCCCTGAGGGTAGTTCACGGAAGAGAAACTAAGCCTTATATCATACAACTCGCATAACTCCTTAATCTTAGCATTTTAGAACTGTGTGCCATGATTGGCGTGTATCTCTTTCAGAATCCCGAACCGACAGATTATGTTCTTCCAGATGAAGTTAATCGTGTCTGTCTTACTAACAGTCGCGTAGGCTTCAACCTCTACCTATTTGGTGAAGTAATCCGTGGCCAGCAGGACGTACCTCCTTCCCCCTAGACTTCTGGGGAGCTCTCCGACGATGTCCAGACCCCATTTGGCAAACAGCCAGGGAGTTATGTTCGAATGAAGTACCTCCGCGGGCTGGCATTTCATTGGGGCGAACCTCTGGCACATATCACATTTATTGATGAATCGGACCGCCTCTGTCATCATGTATGGCTAGAAGTATCCGGCCGTTAGAGCCTTGTGGGTGAGGCTGGGTCTGCCAGAATGGTTGCCGCATACTCCCTCATGGATTTTCTCTATTAGCTTTTGCGCTTCGACGAGACCTATACACCGCAGCATAGGACCCATTATCGATCTCCTGTATAGTTGTTCCCCTACCATCGAGTACCTGGCAGCCTTCAACCTGACTGACCTTGCTTCTCGGGGGTCTGCAGGTAGGTTCTCCAACGTCAAATACTGGGTGATGGGTTTCATCCACCTTTCTCAGTAGTTCTGGTTGCAAACACATGGTGCGCAGGGGTCTGCGGGGGGTCCTCTATGTTCCCGCCTTCTAGGAGAACTTCTATGCTTCCAACCACACCCTCGATTGACGCACTCTTAGCCAGCTTGTTGGCCATCGGTTCAATATTGAAATTACTAAAGCGAGCTTTTGCCCCCATTACCTTGGAGAAGTTCTTGTGCAACTTCAGTTCTTTTACTTCGAAGTTTTCCCTGACCTGACCTGCGATCAACTGCGAGTCGGTCTTTACTGCGATGTTCTCCACTCCAAAGTGCAGTGCCAGCTCAAGGCCTTGCAGCAGTGCCTCATACTCCGCCTCATTGTTAGTCGCCTGGAAGCCGAGCCTCAATGCCTTCTCAACTCTGAGACCCGTTGAGGTCTGCAGGACTATCCCGATACCTGACCCAGAGGCATTTGTGGATCCATCAGTATAGAGTGTCCAGGCTGAAGGGGTGTGAAGTTGAGACTCCTGAAATAGGTCATCCAGCTCGTCGAAGGATTCGATTTCTACCAAGAAATCTGCCATGACTTATCCTTTCTTCGCCGCTCGAGGCTGATGCTCGATGTTGTATATTCCCAGCTCGATGGCCCATTTGGTCAGTCGTTCCGATAAGTCTGGCTTGGCCAAAATTTGCCGAATAGAGAAATCCGTATACACGGTGACCGAGTTTGCCTCAAAATACTGCCGGAGTTTCTTTTTAGCGTTGACCACAGCGAGGACTAACTTTTCCTGCCGCACTATATCGTGTCTCGGCATCCAGGAGCATGCGGCTTATATAAAACACTAGTTTCTATTTGCTGTCTTCCTCGATAAACAGTACGGCACTGATCGCTACTTCGGATACTGCTAAATAGGCATACAGGCGCTCCCCCTCTGCTTGGGAAACTAGGATAGGTGGTTGACTCAAATACAGCTTGAGATCTGTCAGTGCCCTGTCCTTTTCCTCCGCCTAGATGACAGTAGAGCTTTTTTTCAAGCATTAGAAGAAAAGCTTGCACTGGTTGGACATCTTGGAGATGAATCGGCTGAGAGCAGCTATCTTCCCGGCCAGGCGTTAGACCTCCTGAACGGTCGAGGGTCTCTGCACATTTACGATCGAGGTCAACTGGGTCGGGTTTGCCTCAATACCCCTCCTGCTCATGATATGTCCCTGGAATTGACCGGAGGACACCCCAAACGTGTATTTCTTGGGATTCAGATGCATCCGTTATTGCCTCAGAATTTGAAAATATTCGTCTAGGTGTCTTAGATGGTCTGAATCTTTTTTGCTCTTTACGACCATGTTGTTAATATAGACCTCCATAGTCTTCCCTAATAGCCTGACGAACACCTTATTCATGAACCTTTGGTAGGTTGCCTCCGCGTTCTTCAGGCCAAATGGCATACGCCTGTAGCAGTACAGACTATGCTTCGTGATAAAAGCCGTGTGGATCTGGTCTTCCGCGTACAGGGGGATCTGGTTGTACCCAGAGTAGGCATCTAAAAAGCTCATTCTGTTGAATCTCACCGTTACATCTACCATTTGGTCGATTCTTGGCAGGAGGAAACTATCCTTCGGGCAGACCTTGTTCAGGTTGGTAAAGTCTATGCAAATATGGTCATTCCCATTTTTTTTTTCACCACCACCAGGTTGGAGACCCAACACGGGTACACGCACTCTTTGATCAGACCATTCTCTAGCAGTTTTTCCACCTCCTTGTTGATCGCTCTATTTTTCTCTGGTGCTAACCTTCTGGGTTTCTGCTTGACTGAAGGGAAATTTGGGTCTATGTTCAGCCGATGACAGGTGTGCACGGGGTCTATCCCAGGCATGTTGTCGTGGGACCACGTGAAGATGTCCTCGTTCTGCTTCAGGAATCCCAACATCTCATTCTTCTGTTGCTCGGGCAATAAGGCCCTGATTAGAACCACCATTGCCGGTTCTGCCTCTTTCAAAGGGACTGCTACTAGCTCCTCAATCGTGGATTCCGGACTGTCAGACTCCTCCTCGATCTGCTTCATGTACGCTGGCAGGCAGTCCTTTGATTGCTATTCGTCCCTGGTCGAGACGCTTGCACTCGCGTCGGATCCCCTCAGAGCGATTGAAAAGTATTTCCTTGCGGAGGCCTGGTCTCCCTTGATGTCTATCGTATAGGTACCATCCTTTGATAAACATCTTAAGACCTGGTGGAGGGTGGATGTGATCCCATGCATGGCGTGGATCCATCCCCTTCCCATGATGATGTTGAAGGAGGACTGGCAGTTAATGACGACGAAGTCCACGTCCAAGCATCTCTCAGCAGCGCAGACCTTCAGGGTCACGACACCCAAGGGGCTGACCTTAGTGCAGTCAAAAGTGAACAGTGGCTGGCAGGTTGTCTTGAGTGCGCTTCGATCCAGGCTCATATTCTCGAATGTGCTAAGGAACAGGATATCAATGCTGCTTCCACCGTTGACCAGGACCCTTCCGACCAACACGGAGCCGATCTGCAATTTAATCACTAAGGGGTCATCGTGAGGCAGCCGTACCATGGTCAAATCTTGCTGGGTGAAATCGATGGGGGCAGCAGAGGCACGGCTTTCTCCCATCATCAAATGGTTGACGGAATTGCCCATCCCCCTCAGGTGCTTCACCCTTCCTTTAGCCCTTTTGAGGCACTTTTCCTTCTCCTCTTGATCTTGGGTCGGCTCTGGCCTGCCCACGATAGTCGTCACTATCCTCAAGGTCTACTTTCCTGACACAGAGGCCTGGGTCTGCTTCCCATTTTCAGGCTTGGAGACGTCTTCCTGTGGCTGGGTTCCGCCGGTTTTCACATACTGTTTTGACCTACCAGCATGGATCGCCGTCATGACCTGCGCATAAAGGTTGCGGCACTGGGCGGTCTCGTGCCCGTAATCTCTGTGAAACTAGCAGTATCTACTCCTGTTCTTCATGTGCTCAAGGACGTCAGATTTGGGCGGGTCTTTGAAGATGCCTCTATCCCTATTTTGGAGGTAGATTATATCGATCGGCGTGTTGAGCTTGTACTTCAGTAGACGGTCGCAGGACGTCTTCCTCCTCTTGCTACCTTCCTGACTGTCTCGGATGAGGGCTTCCTATTTCGAAGTCGGCCCTTGGTCCGGTGAGGGCCTCTTCACCCCTTGTGGGGCCGGGATTCGTACCAGTGTCGTTGTTATCGTGGCGGAGGTCTTGGGCACTTTCTGGTGGCTTTCCAGCACCCTGACTACCCTTTCTGACTTCGCCTGGACGTCCGCCATATCGTACGGAAGATTCCAAAGGAGATAGTCTGATAGCATTGATCCTGGCTGTAGGCTCCTGACGAATGAGCCTGCGGCTTGGACCGAGTCAGCATTATGGACTAAGGACATCACCTCGAGGAAACGCGACAGGTACTCTCGCGGGGACTCATCTATGGCCTGCTCCAAATGGTCAAGGTCTCGCATGGTTTTTTGCTGTCTTCGGACACCCGCGTACTGCTTTAGGAAAAGTTTACAGAAATCTTCGAACCCGCTTATAGATTTCTCCGGGAGCTGTCTGAACCATAGTAGGGCTGGTCCCGCCAGGGTCATAGAGAAGACTTTACAGGTCACGGCCTCGTCCTTGGTTTCCAAGGCCATCTTCTGTTGAAAGTGGTATATGTGATTGAGGGGGTCGGTTTTCCCCTCGAATGGCTTGAAGGTTAGGGTTGTGAAGTCCCTCGGCCTGGGCTCCATCTGGATCCAGTCGGCGAAGGCTGTCCGGTTGATCCCTCACATAGTTTGCTCTGCAAGATCGTCGGGGGTCTAGCTGTGATGGGCCCTGAGTCTCTTACCCAACTCTGCCATCATTTCTTGCTTCCAGTTGGGAGGCGTACCTCTTGGGCTTCCATGGCATTCTCCGCCCATCGGGCCCCTGGCTTGGAGGGGTTTCGACTGGCTTTGCCGTGCCCTGTGCATCCGTGATCTGGATGGGGCGAGAACTTCTCCTTGCGGTTGGCTTCCGAATTCTTGTTGGACCTCTTCGTCAAAATCCTCTCTCCGCTGGCTCCTGTCTTCGCTCACCAACAGCTCTTCAAGGCGGGCGTTATCTCTGTGTACCTCTGCGACTTTGTTCCTCAAACCCAGGACGGCCTCGTGGGCTATCTCTGCCTTCCGGTTTGCTTCTGTCAGGGCGGCGAGCATCTGATCTAGCTTTTGCTCCAGATCTGGTCGTGCTTCTCGGGAGCTTCCTTCGGCGTCGGGACATGTGCTCCTGTTTGTCATCCTCGAGGGTGCCATCCGGCGTTGTGTGGCCTTTTATTTGTGGAGAGTGTGATTGTGAGTCTCCTACTATTTTTCTCACACTCAACTGTTGTTTGCCACAGATTGCGCCAAACTGTTGGAGCGGTTTCCCACCAGCCGTCCACGTGTCTTTGAACCACTGATGATGTGTCCTCCAACTGTCCACGTGTCCTTGCTATCCAAAGTGCTCTGAACTTCAGGCAGGATCAGAGAGGTGGGGGTGGCCACCTGCAAAGACTCTTCGATGCTTAAGTCAGTAATCTTTCTTTGATTCAAGGTAGCAAGGATTTAATTCTATATGAGTATATCTTTGTTTCTTGCTTGTAAACTTTTATATATCTCTTTTTGTATACGTACATGCCCCTCTCGAGAACGCATGGCTCATATATATATAGTCCTGAGATTGTCAACTATCCGGGTCTCAATCTCAGGACTGAGTACCTTTTTCCTGAAAGTTTTTCCCAGAGGTCACGGGCTGAGATTACCGTGATCTCCTCTGTATCGCTGTGATCTGGTTTCCTCCGCTTTCTATGGCTTGAGTCTGTTAGGGGTGAGATTTGGACAAATTGCCATTCTGTCAGGACGGCTTGTCCCTTGCGCACACCTATCTAAGTTCGCATTAAATGCTCTGTCTGGGTATGGAGTTGTGAGTTGCTTTCCATAGTATTCTGGTGGAAAACCCTGGGGGCTTCCGACCCTCCCAACTGTCGAGGTAAGGGTCGGACTAGGCCGAGTCTGTCCAGGGTCTGTGATAGGCTCGGCCCTAACCTTGGACAGCCCAATGGCAGATGTGGTATCACGTGTAATCCGCGTGACCTTTAGCTAATCACTCTCGACACCTGTCAGATGGTGGACCCCGTTTGTGACCTGTTCTGCCGCTTAGTCGTCCATGTGGTGTATAATTTGAGAACGGGTCCCACAATAATCAAAAACATATCAGGATAAGTTCCATGTACTATGAAAACAACCTTTCACGTACGTCACCCATTCTACGTCAGTTCTCAAATACTGACATGTAAGGGTTATTGGGACATATAACATCAATTCAAATAGAACTGGCATTTTCATATAACCGACGTGATAGGGAGCCCATATAGTTGGGCATAAACCAGGTTGACCTCATACCTTTCTTCTCCTCGCGCAAGTCGCAGCCGCGACGCGTATGTATCTTCTTCTCTAAAAATGATAGACAATTTCCATGAATATTTCACAATGAAACTTCAGTTTATTGACTCATTTTCTTCCTTTGATTGTACCTAAAATGTTTTCATAACTGAAATAACTCAGTTTATAAAAGTGCGTTTGGTATTACAATTCGAATCTTATTCTTTAAATGTAGAAATAACTTTTATACAGAGAATTGGAATAATAAATGTTTTATCTTTCTAATTTTTTACATAAAATCTGTTTTCGGATTTGATAAATAGCATTCGAATCCCATACCAAACGCGCTCTTTTTCATTTTTTTCTCTAGTACAACGTTTGATTATGATGTGATTATTACTTTTGATGTGTTTTAGGTTCATTCTGGATATGAGATTCGTAGATTTTTACTTAGTTTTTCTTTTACACAAGATTCTGGAGAAATCTTTTCCAACTCTCTTTTTTTTTCCTTATATTTTTTCTTTCTAATTGTTAGATCCGTTTTTCAAATATTACCGAATTTAATTAATTATCTAATTAATTAAAATGTGAATAATAAAAATTAAAAATAAACATGCGGATTTTTAAATGGTTCAACAAATGCGTACTTCAAGATACCATACGTAGAGAATGAATAAATTAGTAATAATTTGAATGATACAAACAACAATTGACTTATATATACAATAAAAAACTCCATCCTTTTAATTGTCTCAACCTAGTTAAATCGATTAACTAATCTTATTCAGTGATGAGTAGCACTTAACTTGATTTGATTTTTTAACTCTTTAACTCCCTTCAAAACTCTCGTTCTTTTTACAAAGATATAAAGTTCTTTTCCTGAAGAACTGTGAGAACACACGAAATAAATACTTAGAGAAATGTTTCCTAAGTAAAAATGGTTGTAGAAATATTTCTAGTAATCAACATGCCAAAACACACAATATTCTCTATATAATCCTTTCCCTAGGAGGCCTTTCTATAGAGCAACATTCTCTTCACTCACCAACTCTGAAAAAATCAACATTAAAAGCTAATTGAAAATGTTTAGGAAAGTATCCCAACTGATCCACATATTTTTTTCAATCACAAAAATCTGATCCTATCAATTAATGCTGATTCTCATGAAATGTCGCAAAATTCTATTAATTTTCCTAAAATATTGCAACATCAGGAAATCTTCTTAAAATTTTGCCTGAAATAAAAACACTGTTTTCACAAATATTTGTCAGCATTTAAGACATGGAAATGGTTGTCAAATAAATACTTAGATCTTTAAATAAAAAATCATATAAGTTAAACTAAAATGTGAACATAATTAATTAAAAGTAATTAGACAAATCTTCCTATCTTTAATACAACATAATTGTAGTCTAAAATACATGATAAACAATCTAGGGAAATTGATTTAGGAAGAGATCAGATATCAATCGTCAATGTGAAATTTCAAATTCAATGTGAGAAAATAAATAATTAATGAAAAATATTTGCAAAGATACTTTTCATAAAAAACGTTCATCAAATAAACATCTTTACAAATCATCTTTTATAAAATCACGTAAAATATCTCAGAATTACAAAATATTTCCAACTTCATAATTTTCAATAAAAACAAATCAAGAAATTAAGAATCACAAAATAATAAGAATTGATTTGAATAAAACTCTTTACAATTACTCGCTATTAGATCAATATCTTCCATAAAATTATTTTTTGATAGAAAAAAACAAATATGAAGTACATATTTTCACGGCTAGTACTATTTATGGTGTGCACGAGACTAAATTTAAAGTCTCAAATATTTGGTTTCATGTTGTAACATGAAGAGGCCAACTAGATTCTTTCACTAATAGTTTTTATTTTGTGATTATTATTTTCTCACCTCCCTTTTTTATTTTTTTCTTTACATATTTTGAACGATGATTTTATTCTCTTTTTTCTTGTTAGAAATTATTAAACAAGTCTTAGGTTCACTTATGATTTTGTGTTATATGTAATTGGTTCTTTTATTGATTTCTGTGATTTGGAAAACGAATCCTAATTTGGAATTAGTAATTGTTTAGCTGACCTTTTTGAAATAGTGTAATTTTTAAAAGAAGAATTTTCTCCCCCAAATTTTCAATATGGGCTGTATTTAAATTCTAGGGAAATTATTTCCCACTGAATATGCTCTATCACATCGGTTTTAAGTGCATCAATATGGTGGTAAGCCCTTATTTCTATGTCGGTTATATAGAATGTGACTACTGTCCTCATCACTTGCAATGACGTAGCTTTAGCCTCCGTCACTAGAGGTTATTACTAAATTTATGGGTAAATGACAAAAAATATCCTGATATTTGAGGTTTTTACAAAAATTAACTTCATTTAGATTTTATAAATTAATACCTTGACATTTGAATTATATGTAGATATATATCTTCTTCTGATAAAAAGATCATTTTACTTTATTAGAATGTTATAGAGTACCAGTAATACCTAACACTATAATAATGTGTCAATCTGTTATCGTGTGATTCTAATTAATAAACTGTGTTTCACGCTCCACCTAAAATGTAACTATAATTAGTTACTGGTAAACTAACATATAATATGGTATTGGACAATAGCACCATATGGTATGTTATAGCATTATTCGGATTAAAAACATAGCTAACACTAATATATGTTTATGTTCACTTTTAACTATTTCTTTTTAGTTATTATTAAAAAAAAATAAAGATAAAAATAAAATAAAACTGGAAAAAAAAGTTGAAACTCAAACAACAAACCCGGAAATGCACCAAAATAGATTTCATCACCATCCTCCGATATCAATAACCTCACTCATTTTATCAATCTTTCCCCTAAGAGTTGCCCAATCACACACAAAAAAAAAAAAAAAAAGCTAAACAAAAACAATTACCAAACCATAATCATACAAGGTCCAACAATTAGGCTGAAATAGCTCTCGTAAAACCCATCTCAAAATTCAAGAATGTGACCCCAAAATTTATCATTCCAAGGAGCTTTTCTAGATATTTCCAAGTCCAACTACATATGACTATCTGACACTTCTTCGAAGCAGCCAGTAAAGAAAACTTCTAGAATTATATCAAAGAGACCCTTTTGACGCCGGATATCTTTTCCAACACTGAGATCAACAGGAAGTAGAACCAGGCTGAGTTCAAGTCTCAGCTTTAGGAGTCCAAGACTGATTATGACAAGACGGCGAGACCCACCTTGTTAGGAATGAGGAGTTTAACGAGGCCCTCGATAAAATGCAATCCAATACTACCAGACACCGACCTCGACGATGCCACATCCGCCAAAAGATACATTGGCTCAAAACCTGTAGAATGTGAGGGATTATGGCCATAAGGGAGCAGGGTGGGATACGACAAGAGGACAGGAATGATGAGTGATAGAGTGAGAAATTAGGTTTTCAAACATTCAATCTAAACTTGTTTATTTCTGGTTTTCCTTTCCTTTTTAGTTTTTTTTTTTTTTTTGTTTTAGTGATAACTAGAAAATAAATAATTAAAAAAATGAACTTAAACATATATATATATATATGAAACACGTGAAATAAAAAAGAAAGAAAGAAAGAGAGAGATAGGTGCGCGCAGGAGAAAATATTAATCGACTAAGGTTATCGGACTTCAAAAAATTAGTTAGTGTAGAAATAAAATAAAAAATGTCCAAATAGGCTGCTAATTGTTTTTAATCATAAATAACTTTTTATATATGTATATACATGTTGATTAGATTTTTTTTAATAAAATTATTAATATTATTATAACCATCAAATTAAAAATCAATGACACAAAATTAGAGTATCCATCCATGGAAAAAAAAAATATTTTCATTAAAACATGACCTTATATATATATAGGGATGATAACATTAAAATACTATGATTTTTAGTTTTTCTGCAAAAAAAATCCTGAATTTTGAATACCTGCAAAATAATGCGCTCGCTTTTAAATTTCCGCAAAATAATACCATGATTTTTTGATTTCTGCAAAATAATACCATCATTTTTGAATCTTGCAAATTAATACCATATCAATTAAAATTCTTGTAAATTAATATCCAAACATTTGAAATTCCCATAATTTATAACCTTAATGCCCAATTAGTTGATTTTAATAATAAAAAAATGATAGTAGCCATCGTCAACTTAATTAAAATTTTTTAAACAATAATAAATTTTCTGAAAAATATTTGTAGTTAGTTTATGTCCTTTTTCATTTAAAAAATAAAAGTAAAAAATTAGAACGAGAGGTAAAAATAGTTAATTATAAAAAAAAAAAGAAACATGAGAGGTAAACAAAATTTGTATTTTTTAGCAATTAACCAAAAAAAACAGTTATAAAATAATTTCAGATCATATACTAATATCTAAATATTTTTAATATGTTAATGAGAGGTGTTTGCATCTTTTAATTTGCTCATAGTATAAATATATAAATAAAACAAAAACTGAGGGTATTAATTTGCAGAAATCGTAAATGTGAGAATATTAATTTACAAAATTCAAAAATGACAGTATTAATTTGTAAAAATCGTAAATATAAAGATATTAATTTGCAGAATATCAAAAGTTACTAATTTGCATAAGTTCAAAAGATAAGATATTTTTTACAAAAAAGTTAAAAGTGAAAGTATTTTTCCGTGATTAACCCACATATATATATATATATATATGTATGTGTGTTAGGCATGTTGTTAATTCTTAACTTAAGTACGGGTTGAATAGTCCTTTATTCGGAGAGGGTGTACATTTGTAGATAGTTCCAATGTTAGGTATTAAATTGCAAATCCTAAAGGTAAGGTTAGTTTTTGTAGAAAATCCATTCCTTCTAACATGTTTCTTTCCATAATTTTCCCAAATTTTTTGTTATAAACATGTTAGAAATGTTAATTTTGTTACAGATGTATACGAAGGAACAAATTTGTATAAAGATTAAGCGCTTAAATATCCAAATTGTTTTTCCCTAATTGAGGAAGATTTTCTTTTTTCTCTTTCTAATTGGGAATTTTGGACCGGAAGGATCAGTTTGTTATTAAGTAGTGGCAGACCAATAATATTATATACAACAGTAACTAGAAAAACGATTAAAGGAAATAGGACAAAAAATAATCTGTTCAAGGCAAATATGATTCGGGTGCCATATGATTATCTTTAACAAAACACATCCCACCTATTGTTATAAAATAAACAAAAATTTTGATTCACAAGGCCAAAAAATAAGGATATATATATTCTTCCTTTTAAAACTTTTGCTAAGAACCACAAATCTAGTATTCTTCTTGCGGTGCATGTATAAAATATTACATATTATATTGATTAGATTTTTAGTTAATTGATTGTTATTGAATATAAATAATTGCTTCTTCTCCCTATATGGGAAGTTGTTAAGAATTCCCAAACCACTTCAGTACAGGGTTTTTGCAAAATGCATCTTTATTATAATATATTTTAGGAAATATACCTCTCTTAATACTTTTTTAGTGAATACACCTTATTAAATTTTAAATTATTTTAAATATAAAAATGCTCTTAATACTTCTCTTATCAAGGATCTACATTCTGACTAGACAAGTGATGTCAAGTTGCTAGACAACTTGTTCAGTACTGCTTGACACTCGTATCTAGTGCTCCTGATACCCTGTTTAGTGCTAAATATTCAAAATTCTATTTTTCTTGCGGTGAAGTTGTTAGATACCTTTGTCTATGGTAATGGAACATCTAGTCGTTGGTTAAATCCCCAAAATCAAATTTACTATTTATATATTTCTCCCCTTATTAATTAATCTAGTTTGTTATAGTAAAACTTAGAATTAATTAGTATAGTAACAAGAAGGATTGATTCACAAAGATTAGATGTTAAACTATCGCTAAAAACTAGAATTATCGTGACCTAACTTTCTAGGCATAAAGACTTAATAAATTTAAAAACGAAATAAATAAAAATAATGACAATCAGAATAAAGTGTAGATAAAATATGAAAAATACTATGCACGAATGTATTAGGAATTAATTATGCCTAATTACTCCTAAGTTCATCGAATTAAGCAATTACTAACTTAATTCTATTCAACGCACTAATTGAGAGACCTAATCTACCCTCGTTACATTTTCTAAGCGTTAAATAAGATAATACACCTAACTAACTGAGGTTGATATCCCTATCTAACCCGATTAATTAAGTATTCATTAAATCTAAGCTCACAAATTGAAGTTAATGTATCGCTCACTTCCTGGTCTCACAATAACTCAAAATATTTAAAGATAATTATCTAGGTGTTAATCTCCTATTAGTCTCACAACAA
Organism: Parasponia andersonii; assembly: GCA_002914805.1. Lineage (NCBI taxonomy): Eukaryota > Viridiplantae > Streptophyta > Magnoliopsida > Rosales > Cannabaceae > Trema > Trema andersonii. The sequence goes on from JXTB01000008.1 coordinate 772,011, forward strand.
CCGAAACTATGCTTCTCAATTTTAGATTATGAAATTAATCTCTCTCGAGCATCAAAATCACAATCTAAGATCAACTAATTCATTGGTCAAATAAATTAGAAGTATTGAGCAAGGAGAAGTATAAATGAATTAGAAATAGAAAATGGACCGACAATCAATAAAATAATCAAAAACAAAATATTAAAAAAGGTATATCAAATCGTAGCTATCAAATATAAATAAACATAATAGAATCCAATACTAATCTCAACAAGAAATTCATAAATCTAAGTGTGTTCATACAATAAGCTCAATACAAATTTTTAAGAGATTAAGGTGAGAGAAAGAAAAAGAAAAACTTTTGTGGAAATGAGATTCAAGTCTTCAAATCCTCAAGAAATTCTCCCAAATCTTCTTCAAGAATCTCTAACTCCAAGCTTCTTTTCTCTAGAAATTTTTGTACCTCTCTTGTGTTTTTTTCTCCACTTCTCCACACCTTGAAATTGTGCCTCTATCTCCTTTTAAGTTCTTCTCCTAAGTCAAATTCAAGCATACTTAAGGATGGATGAGTCTCTATTCTTAGATCGTGAAAACGTTCTGGGCCTTTAAAATTGCCAAAAATGGGTTCAAGATGTATCAGGGGCGTAGCCGCAAACCTTAGTGTTGCAGAGAGTAAGGGAGGTGCAGGAGAGTTACTTCCTTGTTGGAGGCGCATCCTGGGCCTATGCCTTTATTGCTAGCCAGGAGGACATTTTTTGCCCTTTTTTGCTTTGTTTTGACTCATTTTTACTCCAACTCATCTCGATTGGTCCCGGCTTGATTCAAACTGATTTGAAACCTCCTATTTTTGACACAATTTCACTTTGATTTTCATTTATTCACGAAATCTATAAAAGTATGCAAAATACATCAACCTAACGAAAATACTTGAAAATGTACAATTATTTGAACTTAAAAGGTACTTGATTTGTAGGTGAATAACCTTCTCATCAGTCTAACACTCGACACCATGTCTACTACTTTCGACTTAAGAGTATATAAGTCCTTTTGCATCCTTTTGTTTTATTTTTTTTAAGAAAGTAGTTACCTAAAATTATTGGGATTGGTGTATTTTCTAAAATTGACTATAGGAGTGTATTTTATCTAATTTCCCCACCAATATTTCTTTAGCTAAGTAGAAGACTAATATGGCTCAGCTGAAAGAAGTAGAGTTTAAATGTGACATCAAGTCCTTTGCTGAAGGGTTTTATAAGCTGTTCATGTGCAAATACTATCTCTACCCCAAAATATGCCCTAACTTGTTTAAGGACTATCAACTAATTGAGGGTACACGGGATTAATGTGGGTTCAGTCAGAAAATGGATTTATGTTAGAGGTTAGCAAAAACTATACATGTTTATGATGTATAAATATTTACACATTATTTTCTTGTCAAGAATTGGGAAGTTTGTGATGTTAATCGATTTACTTCTCAAAATCATGACAGGTAATTCATCCGAGTTTCATATAGAGAGGATAGAAGCCATAGATGAGAAAAATAAGTCAATGACTTGCCAAATGCTAGAAAAAAACAAAACTTCCAATACACAATTCAGGTCATTGACGAGGCTGAGGGAGGCAGCGTCGTGAAAACTACAATAGAATATGAGAATCAATACAAAGGTACGTAATCTAGCTCTGACTAATATGCTTTCAGACATGGTGTTTGCTATATACAAAGATATTGACGCACATCTTGTTAAAATAATGTAATATGACACAAGAAGACGAAAGAAGCCGTTTACAGTGCTGCTAGTTGTTATAATCTTATGATAATTAAATAAAGGCTAGTGCTTCCTAAAGTATGATGAATTTTGTGTATATGATCTTCTTTAATGTTGAATGAAGTCAAAGATCATCAAGAGGATGTTGATCATAATAAAATAATGTGACGCGCACAATCAATCCAAAAACATAAATTAATAATCTACATAGCTCATCAACAATATATTCAAATCATAAACAATATTCATTTGTAATTTAGGCATATCAACATATTAGAGAGTTCAGAAATAGGTACCTCTCAAGCTTTCCAAGGACTTGCATTTGTCATCTTCAGCATGGTCAACTTACAAGAGCACCAAACAATGGTGTAAGAGGGCTTCATAGCTCATCTCATACTCTTGATCTCTTTCTCATCATACACCCACAACATATAAGGTGTCTGTTATTATATTTATTACTACTATATACAAAGTGGGCCTATGTGGCATTATTCAAGTCGTAAGAGAAGTGTTTTAGCCCAATAAACTGAACCAAGACATTGTGACTGAGTGAATCCATGGGTTTCTTACCGATTAGCCAATAAGTGTCCATTCCATTATGACCCAATTAATAATATCATGCATAATTAATATATAAACATATAATTGTTCGTAATATAATTTGATTATGATATAGTGAGTTACTAATAATTATGCTAGTCCATATAATATATTCTAACAGAGAAGAATAGGCAATTATTCAAGTCGATGTAATATGTGTATATGTATCTATATATATATATATATATAGGTTGCCAATCCAATAGGTATTTTTTTTTACCTATAGGTAGGTATTTTTTTTTTAGCCGTTGGATCACCATCTAATAGTGATCCAATAGCTATACTGAAGTACATGAAAAGACGTGCATCATTAATGTTCTTTCTCTTTCTTACTTTTTACAATAAAAAAATGTACATGCTAAATTTTTATTGGCCAAATTGATACCTATGCATATTAAAAAAAAAAATACCTACTGGATTGATGCCCATATATATATATATATATGTATGGGAGAAAAGTCCTATTCAGCCCAAATAAGTTTTACACATGATCCTCTCAATGTTAACTTATGGATGATGCCACCACATACTAGGCTCTTTATTTTATTAATAAGAGGAATGCTACCACTCTTTTCTCTTGGTGCATTTGGTATAGGGGAAAGAGAGAATACCAAAATCATCTCTCTTATTTGGTAGAAGAAAGAAGAGGAAGGAAGAAGAAGATTTTTGTTCATATAATTATCATTCTATACTTAGTTGTTTTATATAATATAATGTTAAATATAATTCAATCAAAGTCTAATTGCGTGGACATTTCTCTGCTAAAAGTTTTTCAGTTTGGAGAGGTTGAAAATTAGCACAAACTGATCATGATTAGAAATTATACTCAATATTTTGTCCCAGTGATGGAGCCAGGGACAAAGGTCATGGGGGCATATAGTAATAAAGTTTTTTGAATAAAATTAAAGCATAAAGAGTTTAGAATACTACATTTAAATAATTTTGTGAGTGTATTATAATTGCAATCATGTATTTCTATGCTCAAATGAATGATAAATTAGTGATACTAATCTTTTTTTAGTATGTATTTTCAGATCTTCAATGCAATATTAATTTATAAAAAGAGAATTGATATAAATTTGATTTAGGGTTTGAAAGGATCTGAAAGAGCTGACTGAGAATAAATATAGAATTTCATTATAGAAGAGATAATTTGCTTACTTTGAATTTAGATTAAATGTATGAGTTTTTTTTTTGGCTTTATTTTCTATGCTTGCCCAATTTTTTTAAAAAAATACCCTTATTATAATAAGCCCATAAAAATTGGTTCAATCTTCAAAGAACTTTCCCAATAATTTATTTATAAAATTTAAATTGATTTTATTTTTAGAAAAAGGCCTAATGTTAAGCCCAAAAATAGAATTGGCTGACCCAACCCACCCGGGCTGAACATGTGGTTTAGTGGGTTTCGAAAATTTGAATGGCCCAAATATTTCATAGGCCGACCACTTCGGCCAAGCACAAAAAATAGTCCATTACCCAGAAAATCCAACCTGTGTGTAGGCCTAATGGTTATTTTAGGTATAATTCATGTTGCACATACTATAAGATCACATGAGGTCGTCTAAGGTATCATAACTTATTTAGTTGCTAGTTAGGCCTCACCATTGGCATGAAGTCTATAGATCTATGTGGAACTCTTTAGTTGGGAGGCTACAAGCTCAGCGTTAGTGTAAAGTCCGTAAACCTATGTAGATATGTTACACATGTAGCTATGTATAGTATCGAGTTCAGAATACTTATTCACATACTACTGCGAGTTACTCTGAGTCATGATGAAGAAATGTGAGCTCATTGTATTTGAGTTAATTTATGGTATGTATTATTATGGTTATTTCTATATGTCTTATTGTCATAGATGAATGATTACTCGATTTGATTTATACATGTGATTTGATAAATATTTTTCAGTACAATTAACCATGCACGAATTTTAGTAAAGTAAAATAGTTTCCAAAAAGGTAATTGAGTTTTCTAATAGGTATTTCATACTCACCCTTGACTACAAGAAAATTTAAATTTACCCACATAATTTTTATTCACACATAAATTTGTGTCAAAAATTATAAATTTAGCCGCACAATTTTACATAAAGTGTCAGCTACATTTTTTGTTGCTGCATGTCTACTTACCTACACAAATATTTTTATAAGAGGAATTGCCCACACATATGTGAGAGGAAAAATTTCTTTCCGAAAAATTGGTAGTTGTCACGAAAAATTAGTGATGATGTGGCAAGATATATTAATATTATTTATCTCATTGTACAATAACATAAATAACTTATATTATCATAATAATTTTATTGCCACATGTATGTACGTGTGTATTTTTTTAGCACATATATATGATGATGTGGCAACTTTTTTCCCGAAGAATTTTTTCTCATTTCATCGGATCAAAACTACGTAGTTTTGGTATGAAACTAGTGCTCTCTCTTATTCTCACTTTTTCATGACCTCTCAGCCACCATACCACATGCACACTTCTTTTTTTTTTTTTTTTTTTTTTTTAAAATAGAACTTAATTAATGACCTCTACTTATTACAAAGAAAGAAAAATAACTCATACATCATGGAAGTCAAACTCTCAACCTAATGCCTAAATCCCATCCCATCCTACCTACTGAGCTAATCCCAGTGGGCTCCACATACAGACTATCTCCTCTCCATGTCTTTCTCATTTACTGCCAAATATGTAGCTAAATGATTTTATGTACACGTTTTGGATTTCACCTCTACAAAAAAATAAGCGGGTAAAACTCCTATTTTCTTATAGTGTCAGGTAGTATTCAATATGATCTTGGATACCCGTAATGCTTTATGAAGCATTTAGCTAGTAGTAATGATTTCTTCATAATGCTTGGAGAGTGGGATCAAAATTGATGTTTATTTCTTGTTTGGATTTAGTATTGGACCAATAATACTGCTTAAGAACATGTCTTTAAACTTATATGCTATATTAATACCTAGTACTTATGTGTTGGTGATAACGATGCATAGATTTGTGTTAGATAATATTAATGGTCTTATAATTATTACTCTTTTTATATTTAATGGTGAATAACAAAACTGTGGGTTTGATTCATTAGTTGAAATTCTAATACTTTTTAAAAACTTGAATCGGTTTATAATTTTGAAACTTTTTTGGATCTTTTTACAATTAAATCAAGAATTTTTAAATTGAATGAAATTTCTATTTTGCACATTCCTCTTCTTGGGCATCCATTAATATCCTTGATATTTTCATGTTTCATCTCTTGTGATTTCCATTTCAGTTGTATCAATCAATTTCTTTTTTCCTCACACATCATTATTTACTCTCTTTTATTTTTAAAATTTTGTTTTCTATTTGAATATTCTTCATGAATTGTTTGAAAAAAAAACCAAACTTTTTCTTTTAATCTCCTTTTTGACCCATTTATTTTTAATAGTAAGCTTTTACATTATTATTATTATTATTATTATTATTATTATTATTGTTATTATTAATATTCTCTGATTTCATATTTGAGAAATTGAGAAAGAGTTGTGGAAGTAAGGTACAAACCGTATATAAGCATTTAAAAAAAAAGGAAAAAAGATGAAACAAATAGGTGTTGTCACTGAAATTTATTTTGAAAAAAAATAGATAACTTTGTGCATATGATGTTTTCTATCAGTCCTTAATAAAGAAAATGTATCTTTCCTTTCGATAAAAGAAAATGTTTCTTTGCAGGAAGGATTGAAGAAAACCTGTTAGAGAGAGTGCCTTGGGGTACACTGTGGAGTACTAACGAGGAGGATAGAATGTGTCTTTAAATTTTAAAGTTTTATCAAATTCTCCCAATTAGTAATTTTATAATTTTTTTTTGAGGGAAGTAATTTTATAATTTAAAGAGGTGCTTTTATATCTTTTCGAGTGAAAATAAAACTCCCGTATAAAAAATCTTTCATGTGTTTTAGAAAAATTCCACTCTGGCCATGTTTTTAGGAATGTAAATTGTATTCCTTCAGTTCGCCAAATCGGATAAAACATTATCCACTAGATCAGATTTAGTCAAAATCATGTCGTGCAATGACAATAAAATATTCTTCAGTCAAAATTATCAAATAGTCAAAACTGTCTCTTTAATTCTATAAACGAAGACCCAATTTGTATATTATTAGGAATTTTATTGAATTTTTTTTTAAAAAAGTTTGGGAATTTGGGTCTTTAAGCTGTTTGATTGTTTTTAATGAGTAATTTGACTATTTGACACACCTGGCATTTTTCCGATAAAAAATTGACGACAATCACTGAAAGTTTGTCATAAGCCATAATATTAACCGGATTTGACAATCTGAAGGGGATTCATTTGCATCCAACTAAAATCACAACAAGATGGCTTTCAAAAAAAAAAAAAAAGAAGGAGAAAATCACAACAAGATCGAAACTGTATATTGTTAAATCACAAAGGAGATCTTGACATTTTCCCTTAATAAAGAAAAAGTTCTATTAAATCCAAATTACTTTCCCCTTCCAGATTCGGAAACTTAAACAAAATAGAAAACGTGATTAAAAGAAAGAAGAATGCATATGATTATCTAGTGGAGGAATTTTGAATATCTGGACGCAAGTGTGTTTCGCGCGTTTATTTATTTTTTTTGTGGAAAGGAGCAAGTGTGTGTAGTTTTTTACGGAGTAGAGGCATAATAATTTTGTTATATGCAACAGTAAGCAAATTAAAAGAATGAGTATAAAGAATAATCAGGTGAACACTAATCTGATTCGGAGGCCATTATACTATCTTTGAAAAAGCACATCCCAACCATTGTGTATAAAATGAACAAATATTCGGATTCACAAGTCTAAAAGGCAAAGAAAATATTCTTCTTTTTTCTGCACTTTTGATAAGAACCACACAAAATGTTCTTATTGCATTTTGATGTATTTTGTACAGATAAGCTAAGATTCTAATTGATCAAAAAATTGCTTCCTCTCTTATATAAAATGCAAGGGCTTAAGGTACGATTTCCCAAATCACAGCAGTATTTCTTTCCCAAAATATATATAAACATAATTTAGCTTCCTTAGAGACCAATATGGCTCAGATAGCAAAACTGGAGTTTAAGTTTGACATCAAGTCCTCTGCTCAAGGCTTCTATCAAATTTTCAAGTGCAAACCGTACATCTTCCCCAAATTATGCCCTAACTTGATTAAGGATTGCCAGCTGATTAACGGTAACTGGGACTCTGTGGGTTCAGTCAGGAAATGGATTTATGTTTCAGGAGGTTAGCAAATCATATATATAAATTTTAGATATAATGCTTTTAATTTTGTTTTTATTTACTAGTTAAATCAATATCTTTCTCTCATTTTATTTTTCCTAAAGTACTATCATGACAATAGGATTGTACAAATAATCATGCAGACATTGTATTTGGGAATATTTATCTTTCTGTTTGTTTTTTGATCACGAGTATAGGTAAAATTTGTGATATATGTTAATTAAATGTACTTTTCAAAATTTTGACAGGCAATTCATCCGAGTTCCATACTGAGAAAATTGAAGCCATAGATGAGAAAAATAAGTCAGTCACTTGTGAAATGCTAGAGGGGGGTTTCACTAAACTCTATAAGAGTTACAAATACACAGTCCAAGCTCTTGACAAGGCTGAGGGAGGCTGCATAGTGAAAAGTACAATAGAATATGAGAAACAAAGCGAAGATGTTGCACCTCCTAATATGTATGCAGAGATGGGGTGTGTTATTTACAAAGATATTGACACATATCTTATCAATAACTAATTCAAAGGGTGGACCCTTTTATGGTACTGTCTTCTGTATAAGCAGATCATAATTAAATCAAAGTTAAAACTACTACCAAGCATATGATAATTAAATAAAGGCTGAAAAGCTTTACTAATGCATACCTAATTTTCTCAAGTATGGAGCAATGCTAAGTGATGAGTACTACATAATAATAGAAATATAATGTCCAAACACATACAAACTTAAGTGTATGAGCTTACCTTTATTATGACAAGTTTATGCATAGTGACAAGTGTTGAAAATAAACTTGTTTAAGCCCATAAGAAATATTTAAGCCCATCAACATGAGACCCAATAAGTTGGAGTTAGCTCAAGTACAAAACTCATAAAAGAAAAAGCCCAAGTCCTAATTAAAGAAGCCTTCCACCTAAAATCTTCTAGTGTTAGGTAGATATTAACTTTTTACATATGAATTATTTGATTATTATTAGAAATGTATAGAAGAAATGTAGAAGAAAATATGTGTGGTTTAAGGATTTTTGTAATTATTTATTTGTGTGGTTCTCATTGTTTCTCATGTAGTATAAATACTCTTCCCTATTTGAGTTCTAAGCATCAAGTAAGAAGCAGAGCTTCTAAGAGTGAAGAGAATAGAGAAAGAAACATAGTTTCTAGTGAGTGAGTGAGTGAGCTTGAATAGTGAAGTTGAAAATTTTCTCTTGTAAAAGTATTTGAGTGAATAATAAAGTTTGTTTTACTTTCCAACAAAGTGGTATCAGAACAAGGTTGTGAGTTCTCTTGAAATTCTAAGTATGCTCTGTGGTTGCAGTTTTGACTGATCTTCCACATCAGAAAAGAATTCTTGAGATTGAGAGTATTATCCATTTGTTCCAAACATACTACTATTATATATCAAATCGAAGAGCTCGACGAGACGAACACACTGCCATAAGAATCAGCCCAATCGGAGTCCGAATGAGTCAGAACGAGTCGTCAGAAGTTTGCTACCACAAACTGAGTCAACTCACTGAGTTGAGTCGAGTTAGAGTCATTTGACCGAGCCGTCAAAGTTGTTGACTAAGCCATCAGAGCCGAGCTGTCAGAGCTGTTGACCAAGCCATCAAAGCCGTTTGACCGCACCATTGACTAAGCCGTCAGAGCGTTGAACAACTGTTGATCGACGTTGACCGTTGACCGAGCGTTGACTTTGATTGTTGACTTTGACCAGGTCGATATACAAGTCAATCTTAAGATTTTTCGGCATTCTGGATCTATTTGTGTAGTCAAAATTCCTAAAAACTCACTCCGTTAAGAGTTATGGCTACCGGCAGTTTAGCATCTCTTCAAGTTCCACCACTTCAAGGTAATAACTTTGATAATTGGACTATCAAAATGAAAGTCCTCCTTGGAGCACATGATATTGGGGAAGTAGTAGAGAAAGGCTACGAAGAGCCAAGGGATGAGTCAACACTATCTTCAACACAGAAGGATAGTTTAAAAGATTCAAGAAAGAGAGACAAAAAAGCTCTCTTCCTCATCTACCAAGCCTTAGATGACGATGGGTTTGAGAAAATATCAAGTGCAACCTCCGCTAAGGAAGCATGGGAGAAACTTCAAATTTCATACAAGAGAGAAGAAAAGGTCAAAAAGGTCCACCTTCAAACTCTAAGAGGAGAGTTTGATTTATTACATATGACAGAGACTGAGTCAGTTTCTGACTATTTTTCCAGAGTTCTAACCATTTCCAATCAAATGAAGAGAAATTGTGAGAAACTTGAAAATGATACGATTATGGAGAATATTCTTCGATCGTTAGACCCAAAGTTTGAGAATATTGTTACTGTCATCGAAGAAACTAAAGATTTGGGAGCTATGACAATAGAATAACTCTTGGATTCTTTACAAACTCACGAGAAAAAGAAAAGGAAGAAGCCAAATTTGAAGGAGCAGCTTCTCAAGACACAAATTACAGAGAAAGAAGATAGCCAATGTAGCGAAAGAAGTCAACGTGGTCGTGGTAGAGGACAAGTCCGAGGACAAGGACGTGATACAAGTCGAGATCATGGACGAGGTTGGAATTCCAACAACCACAATTATCATATCAACAGTTTCGAAAGAGGAGAAAGCTTTACAAGAGGTCGTGGTAGAGGTCAAATGAACTCAAGACCTGAGAAGTCTCAAGTTGAATGTTTCAATTATCACAAGTTTGGACATTATACTAGAGAGTGTAGAGTACCCAATAGCAGAATTGAAGAGAAAATCAATTACGTTGAAGAAAAAAGGGAAGAAAATGGCACCGTGCTACTAGCATATAAAGACAACAATGGAGGACAAGACAACAGATGATATCTTGACACCAGTGCTAGCAATCATATGTATGGGCATCGATCAATGTTTATAGAGCTTGATGAATCAATCAGTGGGAGTGTTTCTTTCAGTGATGATTCAAAAGTAGCGGCAAAAGGAAAAGGTAAAATTCTTATCCGCTTAAAAAATGGGAGGCATCAATTTATTTCAAATGTTTATTTTGTACCCACAATGAAAACAAACATCTTGAGTTTGGGACAACTCTTAGAGAAAGGCTATGATATTCACTTGAAAGATTATAGTCTTTCTATAAGAGATTACAATATGAACTTGATTGCCAAGGTACCTATGTCAAGAAATAGAATGTTCTTATTGAACATTCAAAATGATATGGCAAAATGTCTGAAAGTATATTACAAGGATTCATCATGGCTATGGCATTTGAGATTCGGACATCTCAACTTTGGAGGACTAGAGCTACTGTCCAAGAAAGAAATGGTGAGAGTCTTGCCATGCATCAATCATCCTGATCAACTTTGTGAGGGATACTTACTCGGGAAGCAATTCAGGAAAAACTTTCCAAAAGAGTCGAATTCAAGAGCCCAAAAGCCACTAGAGCTTGTGCATACAGATGTGTGCAGTCCTATCAAACCAAGTTCTTTCGGTAAGAGCAACTACTTCTTGCTCTTTATTGATGATTCCTCAAGAAAGACTTGGGTTTATTTCTTGAAGCAAAAATCAAAAGTCTTTGAAGCTTTCAAGAATTTCAAGGCTGCTGTAAAGAAGGAAAGCGGTCTTCAGATCAAAGCCATGAGATCTGATAGAGGAGGAGAATTCACTTCAAAAGAGTTTTAAGAATTCTGTGAAGAAAATGGAATTCAATGACCTTTAACTGTTTTAAGATCCCCTCAACAAAATGGTGTGGCAGAAAGGAAGAACTGGACCATCCTCAACATAGCTCGAAGCATGCTGAAAAATTAAGAGATTACCCAAAGAGTTATGGGCAGAAGCTGTTGCATGCGCAGTTTACTTGTCCAATCGATCTCCAACAAGAAGTGTGTGGGGAAAACACCACAAGAAACATGGAGCGGAAGGAAGCCTAGGATCTCCCACTTGAGAGTCTTTGGAAGCATAGCGCATGTGTATGTGCGAGACGAACATAGAACCAAGCTTGATGACAAAAGCGAGAGATTCATTTTCATCGGCTATGACACCAACTCTAAAGGATATAAGTTATACAATCCTAACAATGGAAAAGTAATCATCAGTCGAGATGTAATATTCGATGAAGAAGGTGAATGGGACTTTGGCTCTCAAACAAATGACTACAATTTCTTTCCACGATTTGAAGATATGGAAACACTAGTAGAGCAAGCAAGAGAAGTGCATCAAGAGGCTATTACTCCATCTTCCTCACCGACATCATCCACTCATGAAGATTCACCTCCATCTTTCTTAACTGAGAGGTATGGAGAACGTACAAGAAGTCTTGAAGATCTATATGAGGTGACTGATAGACTTGAAAACCTCACTCTATTTTGCCTATTTGCTGATTGTGAACCGGTGAACTTCCAAGAGGCTGTACAAGATGAAAAATAGAGAAATGTGATGGATAAAGAAGTCAAAGCTATAGAGAAGAATGAAACTTGGGAACTATCCACTCTTCCTAAAGGTCATAAAGCTATCGGTGTAAAATGGGTGTACAAGGTGAAGAAAAATGCCAATGGAGAGGTAGAAAGATACAAAGTAAGGCTAGTCGCGAAAGACTATAGTCAAAGAGCCGGCATTGATTACGACGAGGTATTCGCTCCTATTGCACGAATGGAAACTAAAAGAGTAATTATTTCTCTTGCTGCTCAGAACAAATGGAAGATTTATCAGATGGATGTAAAGTCTGCATTTCTAAATGGAGTTCTTAAAGAAGAGATTTATATCCAACAACCATTGGGTTATGAGATGAAAGGGTATAAAGATAAGGTTTTGAAGCTGAAGAAGGCTCTTTACGGTCTAAAGCAAGCACCAAGAGCATAGAACAGCCGAGTTGACAAATATTAACAAGAGAATGGATTCATTAAGTGCCCTTATGAACATGCTCTCTATGTTAAGACTAAAGATGAAGATATTTTGGTCATATGCTTATATGTGGATGATCTCATATTCATTGGAAGTAATCCAAGGATGTTTGACGAATTCAAGAGAGTAATGACGCATGAGTTTGAAATGACAGACATCAGACTTATGGCATATTACCTTGGCATAGAGGTCAAGCAAAAGGAAGAAGGCATCTTTATCTCCCAAGAAAGCTATACAAAGGAGATCCTGAAGAAGTTCAATATGGATGATTGCAAGCCAATAAGTACACCNCTATGCAACTGGACTAGTGAGTCGTTACATGGAAACTCCAACAGCTACTCACTTCAAAGTTACAAAGAGAATTCTCCGTTACCTAAAAGGTACGATTAATCTTGGCTTGTTCTATTCAGTTTCTAATGATTACAAACTCGTTGGTTACAGTGATAGTGATTGGGTCGGAGATACTGATGATCGAAAAAGCATAACTAGTTTTGCGTTTTTCATAGGAGAAACTGCCTTCACCTAGGTATCTAAGAAACAACCGATTGTCACCCTTTCAATATGCGAAGCTGAGTATGTAGCTGCTACGTCATGTGTTAGTCATGCAATCTGGCTAAGAAGGTTGTTGAAAGAGATAAAAATACCTCAAAAAGAGCCAACAGAGATTTGTATTGACAATAAGTCAGCAATAGCTTTGGCTAAAAATCTAGTGTTTTATGACCGAAGTAAGCATATCGATACTCGCTATCATTACATAAGAGAAGGTGTTACAAATAAAGAAGTACAATTGGAGTATGTGAGATCACATGATCAGATTGCTGATATTTTCACTAAGCCACTTAAGTTTGAAGACTTTACAAGATTAAGAAATTTACTTGGTATTATAAAACAAATTTAAGGAGGAGTGTTGAAAATAAACTTGTTTAAGCCTATAAGAAATATTTAAGCCCATCAACATGAGGCCCAATAAGTTGGAGTTAGCCCAAGTGCAAAACTCATAAAAAAAAAAGCCCAAGTCCTAATTAAAGAAGACTTCCACCTAGAATCTTCTAGTGTTAGGTAGATATTAGTTGTTTACATGTGAATTATTTGATTATTATTAGAAGTGTGTAGAAGAAAATATGTGTGGTTTAAGGATTTTTGTAATTATTTATTTGTGTGGTTCTCATTGTTTCTCATGTAGTATAAATACCCCTCCCTATTTGAGTTCTAAGTATCAAGTAAGAAGCAAAGCTTCTAAGAGTGAAGAGAATAGAGAAAGAAACATAGCTTCTAGTGAGTGAGTGAGTGAGCTTGAAGAGTGAAGTTAAGAATTTTCTCTTGTAAAAGTATTTGAGTGAATAATAAAGTTTGCTTTACTTTCCAACAACAAGTAGGATCAATCCTACGAGGAATTAGTATAAGTTACCACTGATCCTAAGATTAAGGAGAATTAAAAATAAAACAAAACGAGAAAATAAATAAATTGCAAAGAAAATAAAGTAAATTGGTTAATGTTAATTCGCCACCACTAAACATTCATGTCAATTTAACATCTTAATTCTAAATTCAATTATTCACAAAAGCTATCAATCGTAGATAGTCTACAAACGCGCAATTATCCTATTCTTTCCTTAGATTATATGCTATCTAGACAAATGCTATAGACAATCTCTTCTTATCACATAACCTAAGCAAATGCTCTAGAATTATCCAATAGAAGCTTTAAGTAAAGAAAGATAGATTACTCTAGGTAATTATTACACAAACACAGAGCATACCTAGGTTATATTCTTCACTATAATCAATATTGTAACGTCCCTCGATTCCACACACATACGAAAGAATATTTTTATAAATATTTAGTAAGATCAGGAGATGCTACTCAATTTAGAACTAACAAAATAGTGGAAAATTTAAAACTTTTTATTTTTAAACTTTCTAAAAGACAAAAGAAACTCCACTCATAATTATACATAGTCTAATATCTATGTATGTATACACTCACTAAGTGGGCTCTCATACAAATATATAAAGTATGTACAAAATCAAAACTGGTACAAATTTTTTTATCAGGAAACTACAGCATCAAAATGCTTATATACACAAGCCACAGTCGGAAAGTCGGCACTCCTCCTCTAAACTTACATATCAACAATATCATCTGCAATGTAAGAACATATATGAGTATAGAACTCAGTAAGTAACAAGTGCAAATATAAAGTGCATATACCAGAGAACAGATATTCGCATGACTGGGATCCCCGTGTATATTGTATTGCCTGATAAGATCATAAATCATATACTGAGCTATTCAGATAACTAATAACTAATAACTAATCATAAGCCATCGTATGGAGGTCTTGAATCTCAAATACATCTCAAACCCCTCTATGTACTGTAGAGGTCCTCTCCATACTGCTATTAGAGTGCTCCCGAAGGAACTAAATAATATTCCCAAAGGAACCTAATAATGTCCGCGAAAGAACCAGATAATGTCCTCGAAGGAACTCGATATTTGGACGTTGGATCGTCACATCCTATTCACTAATACTCGTCATACAATATAAATACACCACATGTTCATGCTTCATATATATAAAAATAACAGATTTAGATATTTATGCTTCAGGCATAATAGAATAATAAATACAAATTTTTCATATAATTCAATGATTCTACAGGTTCACAGAAATAGATAATTCTTATATTGTAGGTGTAACATTACTTATCTCGATTCTGGACTTTCACGTGATTTCTTGTGAAATGCCCTCTGCTCAAAGTTTGGTGGACGTGTTCCTAATATTTTTTTTCAAGTAATAAATTTATCTAATTAATATGTATGCAATATCATAGAAATTATTATCTTAAACTTTTCTTGGTAATAACTAAATTCTCAATAACTTTCTACACATCAAGTACAAAACATCAAATAACTAGTTAATAATACAAACTTATCCGAACACACTGATTACAGACATACCAAAATTATATAATATATGCACATAATTATGGGATTCACAAAATAAATAATTAAATAAAAACTAAACTTTCACTTTTGATTTTAAAGTCTGATATAATCAACTTGTCCTACTACACGTCCATATGAACCATGAAAGTATAACTAGTAAACTTTAGTCTAACCCCCCTCCTTTTTTTTTTTTTTTTTAAATGTAACACCCATCAAAGATGTAAGAGATTTCATATAATAATTAATTACTTGGACAAGTACATATATATACGATCAGTAATATTGAAATTAGACAAATAAGCATTTAATATAACTCAAAGCTTTTATTTAGTATAACTCAATTATATATAAGGAAAGATAATAATTATTCAGTATAATTGTAACTATCTCAACTACTCTATACGCACTGATAGACACGATTTAGAAACAGAAAAGTTCAAAAGTTTCATCTATAAACATACATGCTAATATATAGAAAAGCTAAGATTGTATCTACAACAAGAATAAAACCAACTAAATAACTTAGATTGTATCTACAACAAGAATAAAACCAACTAAATAACTTACTCTTGTTATCAAAATATTGATGGCAGGAAAAAGAAGTTTCTAGCGTAATTACTTTTAAGGAAGCTAATATATGAAGGAAAGAAAAAGATTCGGTGAAGTTAGGAGAGCAATTCCTGATTAAACTTTGAGTAGGCTATATATAGAGATGAAGGGTTTGCCGATTAATGATTATACATATATTATATTCTAAACTAATAAAATAATTAAAAAAAAAACTTTACATAACAATCAGAACAGTGAAACAACATCTAAGTAGATTACGATAAATAGGCACATATACTAAGGCTAAAAATTATTCGAAAAACAATTATCATTATCAGTTTATTTAATGAATTAATTTTAATTCAATTCACCTTAACCATATACAAAAAGATATAAAACAATACTAATGTGTAACATGATGCAAGTGTATATAACAATATAATATTTATCTTAATACATGTCAATTCGTACCAAAGAGCATTTCTGGAGTATTTCACTGCAAAATTATTTAATAAGCAAAGATTAATTATTAAAATAAATTGATAAGATAGGTACTAAAAATCATATTCACATGAGTCACAATATAAAATAATATACAATTAATTTATTATTGACTCTTTTAACTAGGTGAGGAGTTGGGTATTATATGAAATTTCAGGATATCACAAATACCTCAAATGAGCATACCAACCATAGATTCACTACTAATAGATTCAATCATGATAAACACCTAATTCAAATCCTAGTAGTAAAATCATATCATGTTCATCTAATAATCTACCTAAACAAATCAAGTTACAACTCCTAGATCAATTAAATATGGAAGAATATTATCAATTCTGAATAAAAAACTGATGTACTATATAAAATCTAAAAAGTTGAACGACAATCATATCTAAGGCTTGAAAATTACATTGAACCTAATCTAGAACCTAATCTAATATGTATATGAGAATTGAAAATTACATTGAACCTAATCTAGAACCTAATCTAATATGTATATGAGAATAAAGAAGAGAAACATTATGCTAGAAATTAAAATCTATAAAGGAAACAAAGAAGAGTGAAGATAGCGGCTTGACTCCTAAGCTCTCCTCCTCCCACTCACTAGGTTTCTAGATTGTTTTGGTGGCTTCAAGGTATCTAAGACTCTCTCTTTATCTGCTGTAGAATATCCTATTTATAAGCAATTGAGTGTAGAATATGTCTAGGTTAAGTCTCATTCGGAATAAGAAATTTGGGTCGCAAAAAATCAAGTAAGTTGGTGAAAATCTGTGTCTCTCATGCCGCAGCACACGTGTTTCGGCACTGAGGCACTAACTTTTGGTTATACATATATATTTTTCTTTTTCTGAGATAGCAACTTAGCACCATGGCACAGAAGGCTCGTGCCGTGGCAGCCTTCATGCCTCACGACATCAGACCCTTTTCAAGCCGGTCTCTTCTAGCTTCATCCAACTTGTCTCCTTTTAGTTTGTTTTCATCCCATTTTCAATTTTTTTTCATCGTTTCTCCTCTAAAACCCCTATAAACACAAAACAAGACTATCAGCCTTAAATAAACATAAAAGCTCATAAAATAGTAAGGAAAATAGCTATTATTTAGATGTAAGATTAACACCTATCAGTACCATAGTTAAGAATAACAATGGGGAAGATCGGGAATAGTTTACTAATTATCATTTCTATTTCTGAAAGTCAATCATAATGTTGTCCATCCACTATTAACTATTTTTTTAGATACGGAGATCGACCAAAAATAATAAAGAAAACTATGTTACTCATTAATAATGAAAAAATAAGAACAATATAAGATAACATTAGTATGTAACTATAATTTTTTTTTTCCATTCTTGACATAATATCAAATAGAACCATATATTAGTTTTTAAATTAGAAATTCAAATATATAAGCATATATAAGTCTAGAAAGAATACTGTAAAGTTATATATATATATATATATATATATTAGCTATATTAATTTGTTATATGTGAGTAGGTATATCGGATGGTTACATGATAGATTATGGTAATACCACTCCTGCATATTTGTGGGGCGACAATTATTTTTTATCTCGATTAAATTTCCCGCTTGAACAATTTTTCCATGATCCTTTAGATTAATCAAAATCTCTTGTCTAAAAATTATGTATTAATCTGTATCTAATCATTTATATTTTAACACGTCGTTTAAAATCTTTGGAATGACAAGAGACCTATGAGTCCCTCCGACGTACTGACATGTCATCTCTTAATGGTCAGCAGCCCAAAGTACAACACAGTCATCTAAATTCTCTGCCGATACCAGATGCCACCTCTGATTTGACAATCTCACATCCATTACTCAGATTTTAGCTTGCAATTAAAATTTGTTTATTTCGTTAATTGTCTAATTTACCATAACACGTACAATTATCCAATATCCTAACATAATCTTAAAATTCTAAAGTTTATAAGCAAATCTATTAGATTTTTATTCATCTATTCACTTCAAATTAGCATCAAAGCTGTTTAGAATCTATATATATATTCTGAATGAACTAAAGAGACTTATTAGTTATTGTTCCTACATAGAAGTCCAAGTTTAGTATTACTTTCGTTTTTCACAAATCCAATGCCTCAGTAGTCTATCCTTTCAAGTTTTGATTTTGTTTTGATTTTACTGTAATTTGAATTGATGAATCTTTAGAAAACAAATGATACCAAACTATTAGGCTTTGTAAACTAGAATTTGTGGAGAATGGGCTCACAAACAAGAATTAATTATTGAAATTAGTTACTAACTGAATACATAAGGAATATAGTTAACATTCTGGTTGACAGTTATTTCTATTCTGCCTTTTATCTCTGTGAATGTATATTGTAGCTTTCTATATAAGTACTGAGTAGTGTACCTAATTAAAAGTAGGAGAGCAATTCAGGTGTATTGGGGTTAAGGGAGTCAGATTCTTATTGAGTCAAATTCTCATTGAGAGCCTTCTTAGTGATTAGTTCATAAAAGAGTATTCTTTCTGTAAAGTATGGATTAATAAAGATGTTAAGTTCTTTCTAAGTGTGTAATCTTGATTTTCACAATGAATTGATTTGGTAGCTGAGTCGAGTGATTATAAGATTTTGATCTAGAATCTAAATCACGCACCACAAAATTAGGTGTCTTATTTACTTTCTTGCATAATTACCAGTCAGTTAAATGTTAGTGTTCTTAAGTGTGTCTTGAGGTTGAAAACTAATTTGTGAGAGTGATTTTAAACTCTACAAATTGGTATCAGAGTCAAGTTCCATTGATCAAGGATCATGGGTGGAACTAAGTTTAACATTGAGGAATTCAGGAAAGAAAAACTTCGCTTTGTGGAAGATAAAGATGCAAACAATTCTTAAACAAAGGGTTGAAAAAGGCTTTGCTTTCACTAGGACAATTCTCAAAGGAGATAAAGCTAGAGGATAGAGAATCAATGACGAGCAAAGCTTACAACTTAATTATATTAAGTCTCTTTAATTAGGCTCTTTAGAAGATTTCAAAGGAGAAGATTACTGATGCAATTTGGAAGAAATTGGAAGAGCTCTATTGAATAAAAGCTTCCCTAAATTGAATATATTGCAAAGAACAAATTTCTTGTTTCAAAATAGATGAAGCTAAATCTGTCGAAGATTGTCCTGATGAATTTGATAAACTAGTATTGGATTTGGAAAATCGTTATACCAAGACTAAAGAGTAAGACAAGACTGTAACTCCTCTTGAACTCTCTTCCAAAGAATTTTACGAACTCTAAAGATTCCTTAAAGTATGGAATAGAAACAATCTCAATGGATTGTTAGTTAAATTTCATGAAAAACGTGATAAAATCAAATATGAGCAGAAGCATAGAAAAGAAAATTTTTTTTTCCAAATTTGTTTTTTCATAAAAATATTTGTGAGTCTTTGTTATGATCTAAATAGATACAAAAGATCGTACCTCAATCAGTGAGCTTTTCTTTCTACGCACCAAGCTTGTAATAGTGGATTGCTAGTTAAATTTCATGAAAAACGTGATAAAATCAAATATGAGCAGAAGAATAGAAAAGAAATTTTTTTTTCCAGATTTGTTTTTTCATAAAAACATTCGTGAGTCTTTGTTATGATCTAAATAGATACAAAAGATCGTACCTTAATCAGTGAGTTTTCCTTTCTATGCACCAAACTTGTAATAGTAGAGGTGTGTAAGTACCTCGATCTTGATCAGCTTTCAAGTGAGAATCCAAGATCTCTAATCACCTCCAATAATGTCTCTAACAATTTCTCTCTCTCACACACACACATATACACATTTTTCTCTCAGTTTTTTAAAGCAACTATAAAACAAATTGTTTTAGCGTACTAAAAATTACATATAAAAAGAAACTGTAAAGAAAGTCTTTAATTAATAAAATAACTAATTTTATTATTAGCTAAGTTTAAATTATCTAAGCTCCTATAGCTTCTCAAGATAGTATTCACTTCTCTATATAATAGAGTTGTAAATTCCATATTTACAAGCATATATTCCCAATATTCATAATAATGCATTACCAATTTTTTGATTCGTATTTTTGAACATCTCAAATAATACAAGTTATAAACATGAGTTCACTACTTATTTTAGGATTAAGAAATATATACATTAATTATTAAGTTTGTGAGAATATATTCTTGTTAATGACACTTATTACAAGAATATATTTCACATGGTATTTGTTCAATATTTTTTTATATACCAAGACTTTTTGTACGTGGTCATATGAATATAGACTATAAATACATAAAGTCTTGTAATAGGATCCAAGAGAAATGTCTAACTTGTTGTGAACAATCTTATTTGATTAAATTAGATAAAATATGTCTTAATTTTAATAAATAACTTTATTAAAATATTTCTATAATAAATAAATTATGGAACCTTTTGACATTTACTAATTGTTACAAATATTATGCATGAAATAACTCTTTATATTAACTATCTAAAATATTCAATAAATATCTAAAAATGATAAACATTTTTTTGGCATTATCCTAATATGATGATGTTCATAGTGCTCTGAATTCAAAATTGCTTGACATGTAAAAAAATGAGGAAAACCTATAACTCTGGTGAAGGGTAATTTGTAAGAGGAAGACCAACTAAAAGAGAAAGCTCAAACTGTGAGAATTCTCAAGCAAGATCCAGATCAAATGGGAAGAAGGATTACGGTAAGATATCACTGTAACAAGCTAGGAAATATTATAAGATTATGTTCTCCAAGGAAGGATAATGTACTGAAGCAGAGAGATGCAACTGTTGTTGATGAAGGCTATGAGAGTTTAGAATTACTTACTGTCAAAACTAACCAAAATACAAGAATGGAATATGGATTTAGGATATAGCTACGACGTGAGTCCAAGAAAAGCATGGTTCAATTCGTATCAAGAAGGTAATGAAAGTAAAGTTCTGATGGGCAATATAGCCTGCAAGTGGTAGGAATTGAAACAATCTCCAGTAACATGTTTGATGAGATTGTTTCTACTCTAAAAGGATGCAAGACATGTGCCTGATCTGAAAAGAAACTTGGTTTCTCTAGGGACCTTTGATGAATCTGGATATAGCTTCAAAGTAGAAAATAAAAAACTGAAAGAATCTCAAGGTGCCATGATGGTCACGAAAGGTACCAAAAAGAATGGTCTCTATATCCTTGAAGGAAACACAATGATGAGTTCTACATGTTCAGTAACAAAGCCATATTCAAATAAAACTGATCTTTAGCATAAAAGATTGGGATATGTTGGTGACAGAGGCTTGTTAGAGTTGCATAAATAAGGGTTATTGTGTGATGGGAAAGTAAGCAAGATAGGTTTGTGTGAACATCAGTTTCCTGGTGAAGTAGTATAAGTTATCTTTCAAATTTGCAGTGCACAAGACTAGAAGGATAATGTAGTATGTTCACTTAGACCTATAGGGACCTTCATGACTCCTATCCCATGCATGGTGGCAGCATAAATTTTCTATCTTTAGTAGATGATTTCTGAAGAAAAGTTTGGATTTTAGTTAAATACTTAAAACTAAGGCTGAGGCTTTTTGATAAATTCGAATATTGGCAAAGCTTACTTGAAAACCAAACTGAGAAAAAATTGAAAGTACTTAGAACATATAATGGCCTTGAATTTTGTGAATTTTGTAATGATGCCTTTGATTCATATTGTAGTAATTATGTATAATGTGACATAAAACAGTTAGGAAAGCACCCCCAACAAAATGGATTAGTAGAGCATATGAATAGAACTTTACTTGATATGGTGAAATGCATCCTGTATAGTTTAGTGTTATCTAATTATTTTTGGGTAGAAGCTATTACTACAACTTGTATTTGATAAATAGAAGAATAATCCGATGTTTTAACCCTACAGAGGCATGTGCTATTCATAAGATGATAGTCTAAGCCAAAAGGAAATTTGTTGATAGGAAATTAGGGTGCCTGTGGGCATAGTTGTTATTGCATTTATTTTTCTGTTCATTTATTTTTTTTTCTTCTAAATGTCTAAATAGAAATATGCACATATTAAGGTCCATTACCTCCTAGCATATACGACTTTTTGGTTCGGAAGACAAAAGTCAGTCAATTATTTCCATATTTGATTTGGAATTTTGATTATTGCTATATGGATTTCAGTCCTAGAACTGCGATTGGATATGTTTGTTGTCTACAAAACCAAAAATCATCTGGGACATATTCTGATCAGAGGTAGCCGCACTACTACATGAGTTAGCATGTCACTTAAATCTATGTTGCTTTTGAACTGGGCACGATGTAGAAAAAATTGGACATACAACGTTGCGTTGGAAGCAACGAAGAAGGCCCAGAAGGATATCACATCGCTTAAGACGCAACAGGCTTGGGCCCAGTTTTGTAGGCTTCCACGTTGCTTAATATACGACAGAGCCCGGCTCAACCATGTCGCGTGGGAGGCAACATAATAAGCATACCACGTCATGTGGCACGTGATGTGAAAAATGTCTAAATGACGTTGCGTCTCGGGCGATGCCTAATGCCCACTTTTTAAGGTTTAGTCGATCGATAAACTACTATAAGAATGAGTTAGAACGTCACTTAAATTTATGTCGGTTTCGAACTGGGCACGACGTGCAAAAAATTGGACATACAATATTGCATTGGAAGCGACAAAGAAGGCCCAAAAGGATATCACATCACTTAAGACGCAACGGTCTTCGACCCAGTTTTCTGGGCATGTCGCTTAATATGCAACGGAGCCTGGCTCAACCACGTTCCGTGGGAGGCGACGTGGTATCTAATAGACGTCACGTAAAAAATGACGTGAAACGTTATTTTTCTAGCAGTGCCTGATATATTACTCCCGGCTCTTACCAAATATCGTTTTTCTTTTTTTTTTTTTTTTTCGTTTTATTCACTTGCTGAAGTGTTCCTTACGGTAGTGGGCATTAGAGACCAGTGGAGGAACCCTTTGAAATGGAATCTTATGTTTTGTACTTTGTGCGTTACAAACTGATAAAGAAGTTTGCAGAGGAGGGAAGAATTGACTTGTATTGATTATATATCAAACCATTAAAGGAAAATCAATAATGTGATTAGTAGGCACTCTCCTAGTCTCCTAAGATATTTTGATACCTTATTTTCATTGTGTCACTAATTTATTTAGAGTGACGGAGATAGATATATATATATATATATATATATATATATATATATATATATATAATAGATATTCAAGTTATTATCATTTTTATATTATGTATTTTGACACTTTATTCAAATTATACATTGTATTTTAATTTTTATCAATATTGACTTTTAGTATTGAAATCTGTTATAAATTTATATTCTGATACTAATTTAGGGTACTTAATTTACTACGTTACCATTTAAAAAATTGAAAATAAAACATATAAAAATTTATCCGAGAATAAGTTTATTAAATGATTTTGGTAAATTAATTATTATAAATTAGTGTTAGGGTATAAATTTGTAACACATATTAAATCTAAAGATCAATATTGATAATAATCAAAACTGAATGTATAAACCGATATTAATATCAAAATACAAGATATAAAAATGATACTATCCTTGTATATTCAAATCATGCTACTGATTTTTGCTCTCAACCCCAAAAAGAATTTAAGAAAAAATGTGAAGGGCTGATTCTTCTGTGTGTTTGAGAGAAAATAGAAGCGGGTATTGAATCATTTAGTCCCTGATTCTATTTGTCGTAACATAGGAACACCTTGCTCTCTTTGTTTTTTTTTTTCTTTTTTTTCTTTTTTTTTTTAATTGCTCAGCCTATTCTAGGCTTATAAAAATGCCCATACCCTGGTCTACTTCTCATTAAATAAGTTCTCCGTGTTCAGGTTCTTGGCTAATTTCACTAATACTGTAAAAACTCAGCTTTTTTAGGGGTAAAAAGGTCATTTGACCAGATTTTTTTTTTCTTAAAAATTAAATTATATCTATTATTCTCTCTCTCTCTCTCTCTTGTCTCCCCCCTCCCGATCGTCTCTCTCGCTCTCTCTGGTCCACCCGGCCAAAAGGAGAAGCACACCGCCAGGAAGCCGCTCCGCCCATCCCCAGTCACCGCCGATAGCCGCATCGCCGAAAAGCATTGTTAGAGGCCGTGAGGAGCTTTTGACCGCCGGTGCCATTTCGGACTGTTTTATGTCGCGTTCTTGGGCTCGTTGAGTTCGTCTCGTCAAGAAGAACCTCAAGGTATATATTTCACGATCTCATTTTGTTCGGTTTGAAAGTTGTATTTTTGAGTGTTTTGATTTTCGGATTTTAGTTTTTGATTCGATCGTTAGATTTCATTTTTGTTGTCATTTTTAGAATGTACTCAGAAAATGGAGAAATTTGATATATATATATATATATTGACTATATTTGGTAACCAATACAAAAATCAATATCTAATGACTTAGATTTTGTCTAGTTTTATGTGTTACCGGTCCAGTGTCAGCCCTGACCTGAATTGGTCGAGTTATATATCTAACTTAGCTATTTTGGATATTAGGAATTCGATGAAGATGTCTGTTCATTGATTCAAAGCTTCGTTGAGAAGTTTATTTTTTCTAAGTGAGCGATCGAGGGCGTGGAATTGGTTCCCGACCTTCTGAACGATCCTCCAATCGGCACCTTGAGCATCTAATAGCATGGTATCACTATTTTACTGAGGTAGAGATTCGGTTACCTCTCTTTTATGTCGTTTTGAATAAAACTTATTTTCCGCAACATATGAGAATAAATGTGATTTTAGAACTTTTAAATATCTGTGATGGAATTAAATGGTATGACTTATATATTAGATTGCTTTGGGAATTTTCTGAGTACAGGTTATTTTTGGATATGTTAAAATAGGGCCGTTATGCTACCTATTTTTCTACAAAATTTAATTAATCATTTTATAAAAAATCAGAGTATTATTTGAAGTTAAATTACTACATGGCTATTTTTACACATCAGTTCAGAATACATGTATCATAGGATCATACATGAGTCCTAGGTTACCATCATGAAATAAATTACTGCATTATTTCTTCTGATTACCTTTCCATTTAGCAGGGTAGGCAATGCAGTTGTCCCTCCAAGTTTGGTAAGCGACACATGGGTATTCCTTCCAGTTATGGGCTAGGTGTCAGGTAGGCTGTATAGCATACGTATGGCCAATACCCTGGTTTCTATAGATGAAAGGTGGTGAACTCATAGGTATGTGTGAATTTATTTCATGTATTTGTGGACTGATTGATTTTCAGACATCGTACTTTTTGTATATCTATATATATGTATGTACATACAGACTATTGGTTTTGGATAACACGTTTTCATATATATATATATATAGTTATATGCATATAAATATACGGACTATCAGCTTTGGAAATGTATAAGTATATACATATGGTTTTGCAAAAAGGTGTTTGGATTAAACTAATAATGCAAGAACTTTCCATCACTAAAAAAGTTTTTAAATGAGGTAACAGTTTCTCTACTGAGCTTATGAGCTTACCCCTTTACTTTTCTCCTTTTCAGGTGATTGTTCGACCGAGTCTGTTGCAGCGATAGCTAGACAAGTCGCTTGGCCTATGTTTGCGGTTTTACTCTCATTCCTCTTTGGTTAGTCTCTATCCCTTGTCTTATTTTTTTTTCATGTTTTACTGTTTAGTCCAGTTTATTGATTCTATTAAGTGAATGTATGAGGACGTATTTACTATTATTTGAGAATGTGATGTATAAATGAGATACTATAGTTCTCAAGGAGTATATTTTCAAAGTTTTAAGTACTTGAAAATTTGACTAACTCTGTAAATTAATTTTTGGACTTTCCGACTCAAAATTTATGAACTTCTTTTTTATCAATATTAGAGTTTTTATTAAATCAAGTTTTGATACAACTTGATTATGTTTTCTTGAATTTTAATTGGTCTATCTACTCTTTTAAATCAAAGTAAAGATAAACTCCTTCTTATATAGAATTTCTAATGATTTGAGGACTAAAATATAAAAACCCAAGTACTTAGTTTTCTCTGAATTTTACAAAGTTTTCTCTGAATTTTACAAAATTCTTTATTTATCTTAATTTATATTAAAAATTACCAAAACTCACGGTCTTGGATTTTAGGTTGTGACAGAATTAGTATCAGAGCACAGCTTCAGATCCATCTGGGATAAAGCCTGTATTAATTTTTAGTGTTTAAAAATATTTTGGAAGTGGTTTTGATAAATACTTCATATATCACTTAGGAACTGGCTAAATAGCTTGCTTTTGCTCTTATTCCTTCCAAGTCCTCTCTTAGACTTATCCAAAGTGAAATTCTAGTGTCTTTGGGAAGGTGATTTTCCAAAAATTTTAGTGTAGAAATGTCAAGTAGACATGAGACTATTGAATTCCACTCTTAACATAATCCTTCACTTCGAATGGTCGTTCGTTCTTATACTCTTCTGTCCATTCAAAGTGTAGGCTACATGAACCGCATAGGTTCTAAGGTAGCAGTCTGGTATCCTATACCTTGGTTGTTGTGTTGACTGTCTTGTGGGTTATCTATATGTTGTCTCTCGAGTTTTGTTATCGCTTTTGTTTGCGGCATTTGATTGTAGTTGTATCTTCTTGGAGATTTTTTCTTGTGATACACTGGTTAGGCGGTTGCACTTTAATTGATATGGCTTGGCTCTATTGATACTTGTGAGATTGAGATTTTATTTTCTTGGAATTGACAGCTTTGCGATTATTTAATTTGGGTACATTGTGACTTGGTTCTATATTTGAATGATTGTATTGATGATACTTTTTACCTAGCGTGCTCATTGATTAAGTAATTAGTATGGTGATTTGAGATATTATTTAGCAATTGTAATTGCATTCCTCTAGTTCATCAAGTTTTGTTATTGTAGTTCTTTGAATGAGACTTATTGACTTGTTTAGGGTTTGGTGGGATTTTAAAACTAAGTTATTTGATTTGGAAAACTTTTAAAAAATTCTAGGTTGACAATTAAGATTTTAAATAACGTAGACCCTTGTGTTTGACCAAAGTAACATATTCGTTTTCAAAGAGATCATGACCATTTTATACTTGAGCACTAGTTGGATAAAAATCAGTACACTTTTTTAAAAGGAGTTATTGTTTTAAATTAATATGTTACTTTGAAACTAGGCATTATGATATTATCAACCTATTTGTATATTAGTAAGATTTTGTTTTACGTCTGGAAATGTTGATTTGAAATACCTTTTGACCAAGTAGTTTATTTCCATAAATGTATATACAAAAAAAAAAATCAAGCTTTGCAATTTTTTTTTTAAACTTTGGACTTAGTAAATTATAAATCATTTTCCAATCCCTATTTAATACTTGATTTGAGATTTAGTGAATATTTTCACCAGTATGCTTGAAAAATGAATGAATGTAAGTTTCTTAAGAAAAGTTTTGAATAAAAATATTCACAAGTTCGACTACTCGGTAAACTTTGGTGTGGATTGAAAATGATTTTGGTGGAAAATCTTTAGCTCCACGCATGTGTTTGAAAATTTGTATTCGTGATTTTCTCTAGAATGTATTGCTTAGAAAATAAAAATTGATATGACTGTTTGAGTTATTAAAATACTTGTTTAGTGAAAACGTTTGAGTTTGGAATTTTGATTTAGATTTTGTGAAACTTGTCACTTGTGTCTTGTGTATTCGATGGTTCGAATTGCATGTTTCTTCTAAGTTTTCTTTGATATGATTTAACTTGTTGGTTGATACATAGTTCCCTTAGGTTTGTTGGATTATTTAGTATAATGATTCATACTTGTTCGATTTCCTACGGTGTGAACAAAGATTGCATTGGAGTTATGCAAAACTTGTGTTAATTGGACATTGGGCATTGTGTAATTGGTTTGGACCAATCTCCCTAGTATTTGGAAAAACTAGAAAGGAGAGTGAGATTTAGATTTTTAAGTCAATAAAGAGTATTGGCTTATATGCCTTGGTTTTGCATTTGATAGGTTTTTAGTTATCCGCATTAGTTTTATATTTGGCAAGTCTTGAGTGGTGCATGTTGGTATGTGATATTCTTCTTAAAAATTTTATGCTAACTTTCCAGTTTATGGAGTTCATATCGATATTAATTGATTTGTCATGCTTAGTATAAAACTCCATGAACTTTTAATGCTTATTTTAAAGGATTAAGTAAGAATCGGTGTTTGTTTTACCCACCTTGAGAAAATATTTTGGCAATGTTTCACACTTTAATATTTTCTAAACTAACCAAATTTCTCCTTATATATATAAAAAAAAAAGTGTGAACTTTTAAACTTTCTGAGAAACTTGTATAGTTACTTTGGAAAATATTTTAGAATTCTACAAAAACATCCCATCATATTTGGTTATAATATGGATTGAGGCCAAATGTTTTATTAGTTTTGAAAGAAAAATTGACTATGGTAATTTAAATATGGCCTCATTTGTTATTTTCCAAATAAGTGCAGTTTACGTAATAAATGTCTATTTATTGATTGTGGAAAACATGTTAGTGTCATTTTTATGCATTCCATGTTTGTTTTACTAAATAGATATCATGTATAACTCAACTTTATAGATTGATATTTGAGACTATTAGAGATTTTCATCATATATGCATGGAATGAAACTTTTTCCAAATATTGATGTTGAGTTGGATTTAAATCCCTTATTTTATTTAAATTATATATAGTATGGTTATTGTTATATGACTAACAATAATTGGACTGAGACTACTCATAGATTTTACTTAGAGTCGTTGGACTCTACTTCTATGTTGTAAAAGAGTACTCGAAATTCAGGTGTGGTTTATCTTTGGCCAAGGAGAAACCATATTGTGAACTAGTATAGTATTCCTAGGCCCCAACACTTTTTATATCCAGTATTTTCAAAAAATTGTTTTCAAAATTATTTTCGTTAAAAATTGAAATGAGATTTCATGGGAGACAGGCATCACTCGAGGGTGGTACCAGACAGCCTATCCTTTTAGAACCTTATTTCTGAGGCGTTCAATCTATTTCAGTTGTCATATGCATATTTCCAGGACATTAGATTGCATCCATGAAGTTTTTTTTATATCAAGGACCTGTAGAATCTTTGGGTCAGCATTTGTTTTAGTTTTCTTTGATGAGATTTTATACTAGATAAAAGATTTGAAATGCTTTTGAAATTTCTCATGTTTGGATGCTTGCATTGAGATTGAAGTTTGCACTAGTGTTTTGTGTGGGTGATTTCCTCTTTGGGTGTTCTAGTCTTATCTTTGACTAAAAGTGGTTTGTATTTGGTATTATTCCTTGCTCTAATCGGAGAGCAGAAAATAGTTGTGAGCCATTGAACTCTCTTTGTCACCTTCGATATCTAAACTCGTTTACCTTGTGTGCTGCAATACGAGGATTCTTGTTCTTCGTCTTAAACTTTATTCGATTATGTTCTGTGCTTAAAAGGAGACTCTTGTTAGAGTCATTGACTTAAAGATTGTCTAGGACTAGAAACTAGTTACAAATGAATGGATATGTCCCAGGAGATAGTTAATCTAGTATGATCACGGAGATTGTATTCATGTATCTGATATTTGGTCTGCTATTCTAGTTTGGTGCCTTACAATCAGTATTCAGAGTCTTGTGTTCTCGGCTTCTAGCTACGGTTGTTACCATTACCTTTTGATCACTCACATACTTGGGGTTGTCGTTTCCAACCTGGTATTGAGATTTTTGTACTTGTTAATAAGCCATCTTATACTTCTGTATCTATTCGGGCATGTCCTTATACCATACTATTGTGGGGTTCAGTATGTTAGCGGGATTCTGATACCAAGTGAGGATTATCTGTTTCACACACTTTTATTAACTTGCATTCAGTTTAATACTCTTAAATTCTATAGCTGAGTATTCATGACACTTTCGATGACTATTCCTTACGACCTTGCTCGTACTAACGTTTTGTACTTGAATTTCGGGACGAAATTCCTATAAGGAGGGGAGAATGTAAAATCCAATTTTTTAAGGGGAAAAAAGGTCATTTGACCAGATTTTTTTTTAAAAAAATTAAATTATATCTATTACTTTCTCTCTTTCTCGTCTCCCTTCCTCCCGATCGTCTCTCTCGCTCTCTTTGGTTCTCTCGGCCGAAAGGAGCAGTAGCAGCCGCCGGCCCCCGTTGCACCCGACCATCGATCGACGAAGACTCCATGCACTGCTAGGAAGCCGTGCTGCCCATCCCCGGTCACCGCTGACAGCCACATCACCAGAAAATGCTGTTAGAGGCCGTGAGGAAATTTTGACCCCCGGCCCCGTTTCGGACCGTTTCAGGTCGCGTTCTTGGGCTCGTTGGGTTCGTCTCGTCGAGAGAAACCTCAAGGTATATATTTCACAATCCTATTTTGCCTGGTTTGAAAGTTGCCATTTTTTGGTGTTTTGAGTTTCGGATTTTAGCTTTTGATCCAACCATTAGATTTCATTTTTGTTATCATTTTTGGTATGTACTTGGAATGGAGAAGTTTGATATATATATATTGACTATATTTGGTGGCAGTACAAAAATCAATATCTAACGGCTTAAATTTTGTCTAGTTTTGTACGTCACCGGTCCGGTGTCGGTCGGACCCAAATTGGTCGAGTTATATATCTAACTTAGCTATTTTGGATGTTAGGAATTTGATAAAGAGGTCCGTTCATTGATTCAAAGCTTCAGGAGAAGTTGATTTTTCCTAAGTGAGCGATCGAGGGCATGGAATTGATTCCTGACCTTCCGAACGATGGTCCAATCGGTTCCTTGAGCATCCAATAGTGTGGTATCGCTATTTTAGTGAGATAGAGATTCGATTACCTCTCTTTTACGTCGTTTTGAATAAAACTTATTTTCTGCAACATATGAGAACAAATGTGACTTTAGAACTTTTAAATATCTGTGATAGAATTGAATGGTATGATTTATATATTAGATTGTTCTGGGACTTTTCTGAGTGCATGTTATTTTTAGATATGTTAAAATAAGGCCGTTATGCTGCCCATTTTTCTATAAAATTTAATTAACTTTTTTATAAAAGACCAGAGCATCCTTTGAACTTAAATTACTGCATGGCTACTTTTACACCTTAGTTCAGAGTACACGTGTCATAGGATTATACATGAGTCTCAGGTTAGTATCATGGGGTTTTTTTATAGTGTGGTACTACGGCCGTATCGACGGTGCAAATTTCGTGAACCCGCGCAGGGTATTTCTTCTGATTACCTCCCCATTTGGCAAGCGTAGGCAATGCAGTTCCCCTCCAGATTTAGTAGGCGATACACGGGTGTCCCCTCTGATTATGAGCTAGGTGTCAGGTAGGCTGTATGGCATATGTAGCGTCAACACCCTAGTTTCTATTAATGAGAGGTGGTAAACTCATGGGTATGAGGGGATTTGTGTCATGTGTTTATGGACTGATTGATTTTCAGACATCATACTTTTTGTATATCTATATATATGTATGTGCATACGGACTATTGGTTTTGGATAACACGTTTTTGTATCTATATATATAGTTATATGCATATACATATACAGACTATCAGCTTTGAAAATGTATAAGTATATACATATAGTTTTGCAAAAGATGTTTTGGATTAAACTAACCATACAGGGACTTTCTATCACTAAAAAGGTTTTTAAATGAGGTAACAGTTTCTCTACTGAGCTTATGAGCTCATCCGCCTACTTTCCTTCCTTTCATGTGATTGTTCATCCGAATCAGTCGTATCGATGGCTAGGCAAGTCGCTTAGCCTATGTTTGCAGTTTTACTCTCATTTCTCTTTTGTTGGTCTCTATCTCTTGTCCTATTTTTTTTTTCATATTTAACTATTTAGCCAAGTTTATTGATTCTATTAAGTGAACGTATGAGGACGTATTTACTATTATTTGAGGATTTGATGTATAAATGGGACACTATAGTTCCCAAGGAGCATATGTTCAAAGTTTTAAGTACTTGGAAGTCTGACTAACTCAGTAAATTAATTTTTGGACTTTCTGATTCAAAATTTATGAACTTCATTTTTATCAATATTAGAGTTTTTATTAAATAAAGTTTTAGTACAACTTGATTATGTTTTCTTGAATTTTAAATTGGTCTATCTACTATTATAAATCAAACTAAAAATAGACTCCTTCTTATACTAAATTTCTAATGATTTGAGGACTAAAATGTAAAAATTTAAATACTTAGTTTTCTCCGAATTTTACAAAATTCTTTATTTATCTTAATTTATATTTAAAATTACGAAAAGTCACGACCTTGAATTTTTGGTTGTGACAAATACTTATTCAATTTTCCTCCCCACATAGATAGAATTAGTAGATAAACTGGTAAATATCTCATCGCTCTAATTCGTTCTCCATCTCTTTATGCGGTTTTGATGTTGAATGGGATGCGGTTTTGATGTAAATTTGTGAAAAATAAAGGGTTAACTGCCGTGTTCAGAATTATACACTTTACCATAAATACGTGATGCAGTTATGCTGCTGAGTCTTGGTAAAAAAAGAATAATTATTTATTACGTAAAAAGTATTTCCATAAATATAAACGTACGGTAAAGAGTAAAATTTAAAAGTTTAGTCAAAGCATGCCTCCAAACATATTTCTACATAAAAATAAGCTGATGAAGTATTACCAAATTCTTACCAAACCAATAACATTTTATCTGAATTGGTTTGGTAACGTATAAAATCACATTGTATTGCACCATGGCCATAGAGGAAATTGGATCTCAAACCCAAACCGCGAAGAAAATTAATTAATTGCACTACCCCACGCAATACAGTATTATGGGTTGTACATGTGGCATAAACAGGGATTTTGTACACCCATAGTAGAAAGTTCTACTATTTCAGGTGTTAGTCATCTTGTTTAATTCTATATGCTTGCAAAGTTTTAGGTTTTAGTTTTTACTCTTGGACAAGAGAAATCTGTAGTTTACAGCTAACTCACTTTGGTTTTAATTAGGAGTTGAATATGTCCGGTTTGATTCTGTGCCAGATTGCCTTTCTGCTTCTATGTACGGGGACTTATTTATTCCTCTTTTTACCTGCAAAAACAAATTGTGCTTCTAGATTTGTACTCTGCTTAATTTCAATTTTCAAATTAGGAAGGTGATTTTATTATGTCAAATATATGTTTGAATTTTTTAATTAACGAGCATATGGAGCGAAATTTAATGAGATGACTCATCAGTCAACTCGTGAGAGCGTTTAACTTTTGAGTAAATGAAATGAATTGATGTACCTTAGAGTATATTCTCACGGAATGAGAAAATGACAAAACCAATTAAGTGCCGAATAAACTCCTATCGATATAGAGCATGCATGACCAAAATAATATATAATGTCTTGATAAGGTCCAGATCTCATAATTATAATATAACCAATTCATTTGTTACATCGAAGATTAATCTGAACCATTCATTTCTACCCAATTGATGTACCAATATAGAGCATTCTCCCAGAATGAGAAAATGACGAAACCAATTAATTCCCGAATAAATCCCTAACTATAGCATTATAGCATGAATGACAAAAATAACAGAATCTAAACTACTTTATTATTGTCTGTTAAAAATTTACTCATTAAGACAATCTGAACTATCTTGTATATCAAGATGAAACTAAAATGGTCCTCATTGCACTTAGGTAGGAAACTAAACTCATCAATGATTCCCAAATTAATACACACAATAACACAGATCAAGTATAGATGTGTGGTATAGAAATTACACTAAAAGTGATTTTACATGTCTATTTCTATTTGGTCCTACTTTAGGATTCCAACGAATCAACCTTAGTCTTTTATTTTATGTAAAATCGTAAATTTATGCAAAACAGCAAATAAAAAAAAATATATAAATTTAGAGTATAAAAGAAAAACATCACTTTATTGATATCAAATAATAAATGTGTCTATCACAAGAGAACTCGTAAAATCTAACTCCCACTAATCCTGAACATCTTTAAATGGTACAACACCTATATGAGTAGTGCGCTCATGAAACACCTTAGGTGTTAGACCTTTGGTGAGCGGATCTGCTAATATGAAGTTAGTGCCAATATGTTTTATAGATACTAGGTGACTCTGAACTCTTTCTTTAATAACTAAAAACTTAATGTCTATGTGTTTAGACTTTAAAGAGCATCTGTTATTATTAGAATATAGAACAGCGACTCTATTATCATAATAAATCTTTAATGGCCTTTCAATGCCATCGATAATTAGCAGCTCGGTGATAAAATTCTGCAGCTATATCCCTTGATTAGATGCCTCATGACAAGCTATAAACTCTGCCTGCATAGTGGAAGAAGCTGTAAGGGTCTGCTTAACACTCTTCCAGGATACTGCTCCCCCGACAATCATGTAAATATAGCCTAAAGTGGATCTCTTATTATCTACGCATCCAGCATAATCAGAGTCAGAATACCCCACGATCTCCAAACGATCAGATCTCTGAAAAGTGAGTATGTCATCTTTTGTTCTCTGCAAATATCGTAAAACCCTATCTACTGTTGTCTAGTGATTCATACCAAGGTTACTTAAATATCTGCCCAACACTCTAACTATGAACGCTATATCCGGATGTATACATACTTGAGTATAAATCAGACTCCTTACTGCAGATGTATAAGGGATCTTTTGCATTTCTTTAGCTTCAAAATCATTTTTGGAGCATTGAATGAGACTAAATTTATAACTCTTAGCAATGGGTGTATCTCCTAGGGCACATTTGCTCATGCCAAATCTATCAAGTACCTTTTCGATATAGCTCTTTTGTGATAACCTAAGTATACCCTGAGAGCGATCTCGGTGTATTTTAATCCCTAATACAAAAGAGGCATCCCCAAGGTCTTCCATCTCAAATTTGTTTGATAGAAATCTCTTGGTTTCGTGCAATAAACCTATGTCATTTCTTGCCAAAAGTATATCATCGACATACAAAACCAGGAATATACATTTACTCCTACTAAACTTGTGATAAATGCATCCATCTACCAAATTGTTTTCAAAACCGAATAAGGAAATTACTTGATGGAACTTATGATACCATTGACACGATGCTTGTTTGAGACTATAGATAGATTTCTTTAGTTTACAGACCACAAACTTTGGATCTCTAATTACAAAATTTTCTGATTATACCATATAAATTGTTTCCTCATTATCACCATTGAGAAATGTAATCTTTATATCCATCTGATATAGCTCCAGATCAAAATGAGCTACTAGTGTCATTATTATTCTGAAAGAGTCTTTCGAAAAAATTGGAGAGAAAGTCTCTTTATAGTTAATATCTTCTTTCTGAGTAAAATCCTTGGCAATTAGACGAGCCTTATATCTCTCGATATTGCATTTAGAATCTCTTTTGGTTCTAAAAATCTATTTACAACCAATAGGTTTCTTTCTTGCTGGTAATTCAACGAGATCCCAAACGTCGTTATCTTTCATGGATTTCATCTCATCCTCCATGGCAGTAACCCACTATTGGGATTTTGAATTTTGTTTGGCTTAAGTGAAATTGATTGGATCATTTTCCACTCTTATATCAAACTCATGTTCCAGGAGATAGATGATGTAATTATCCAGAATCGCATTTCTCCTTTCCCTAGTAGATCTCCTTAATGGCACTTCCTCTTGAGGTTGTTGAGGTTGCTCTTCAGGAGAAACTTCCTCATATAGGACAGGGAATTGCAGAATATTGTCTTGAATTGTCGGATTTACTTCTTATATAATGTCAGGTAAATAAGCCTGATTACCTTAAATAGCAACTGTAAGAAGAGAAACGAATTCCTCTTCAAAAACTATATCCTTTACCTTATCTCCCCTTCCAACTTCAACATCTTCAAGGAATCTCGCATTACCAGTCTTGAAAAAGGACCTATTAGATGGATCATAAAATTTGAAACCTCTGGATCTTTTAGAGTAACCAACAGAAGAGTAGCTTATTATTCTTGAGTCCAATTTCTTTTCATGTGGCCTGTATGGCCTTGCCTCATCTGGATAACCCCAAATATATAAGTGCATAATGTTAGGCTTCTTGCCTTTCCATAATTCATATGGAGTTTTAGCTACTAATTTGTTAGGTGCACTGTTGAGTGTATAAATTGCAGTCCTAAGTACTTCTCCCCAGAGTGATTCAGGTAAGGAGAAATGAATGATCATACTCCTCACCATGAACTTAAGTGTTCAATTTCATCACTCAGTAATACCATTCATGCTAGGTTTTTCCGGCATTATGTATTGTGGAACGATTCTACATTCCTCTAGGTACTGGGCAAAGGGTCCTTGATGTTATTCACTGGATCCATCATACCTACCATAGTATTCACCACCACGATCAGATTTGATGGCTTTAATTTTTTTGTTGAGTTGATTTTCAACTTCGGCATTGAAAGCTTTAAATACATCCAGAGATTGTGACTTCTCATGAATTAAATATAGGCACCCATAGCGAGAGTAATCGTCTATGAACGTGATGAAATACTGTTGGCCATGTTGGAAATTCTGAAAATGAATTTCGAAAAATGATTTTTCTGAAAACAATGTCCATAATTTTGTAAACAAATTAAGAACGCAGCAGATTTAGTATTTTAAAATTTTTCTTAAAACTTTACAAAACAAAATGTAAGATCATTGATCTAATATAAATCAATTAATGGATTTTATTTTAGATAAAGCCTAGAAGTGCTTCACAACCATTGAGCCTTTCTGTCTATTCACTAGAGCCCATTAAATAATCCGGTGTGTGGGCACCTTCTTGATTCCTAACGAGAGATGAGCGAACAATCCGGAAGACACTCTTCCTTCTCATTGACTACAAGTCTACGACCATGGGTATCTCTCCGTAGGCGGCCATGAACCAACACGGAACTTCTCTCGCGGCGGCTTATCTCTCCCACTCTCTCTCTTTCCCTCTATATTTCAAAAATCATAGTCTCCATGACTGTAGTAGGTGTGTGGCTACTCTACAGAGGCTTAGGAGAACTTTTCTCTTCAGTATTAGAGAGATATAAACCCTAATGAGCTTATTGGGCTCAACTGATCATTCAATTAGTATTGGGCTGTGTGAGCTAGACAAGGGACCTTATGGATTCAAATAGTCTAAGCTCTAATGGGCCAACTACCCACAGTTATAATTAACTCTTAATTATGACTGCGCCTTATCCATTAATATTGGAGAACTCCATTATGGGCCCAATATTGCACTCTTAGACTAAATGTCATATATTTTCTGTAAAACTAATTAATACTGTAATTAACTTGATCCATTTAGCATATACTGCACCTGAAGATATACCTCTGACGCAATGCCGTACTAGGGAGGTGAAATTACCGTATTACCCTTTTAGTACATATTTACCTTTTATTTGCTATTTTTCATTTAATCGATAATAATTAACTACAGTATTTATAACTGCCCATACAAACATAGTCAAATTCACAGAGTGAATACTTGGCACCTAGTTTTTTATTATCCAAGTCCTTGAAAAAACTCAAAGTGATATTATATGTATGGTGTCTAAATCATGAAGGGCGTTCTCGTCAATTCACAAATCTTATCTTCTAAGATACTTGAGTTTGAATCATATAATTAGAACTAGTCCTTTAGTAAGTAAAAAAGATAAAACTCATAAAAGCAAGTCCGTCAATCACTAAGAATAATGTAATCTTACAATAGTACTAGATTAGAGAAAGATAGAATATTGAGTTACGATACTTAATCTCAAATTCTATTTTCACTTGGTCCAGTTTAATGCGCTTATAACTTTCTTATAACATACTAATGTTTCTATCGGAAGTCACACACTTTGATGATTGGAGACTTCATCAATCCCGTTGAAATAGACAACAGTACATTCTTTGGTAAAATAAAGTATTCCATCTTTATTTGCAGAATATGAACTCTTTATTTAGACATAATGAATTAAAGAATTTAGTATTCTACATGTGAACACTTCACACGAACAATTCTTTATTACTCATTATTAGTCATGGAAACTTTTAGACGTTTGCATAATAGAAAATATAAACATCACATGTATATAATTGGGATATAATATAGAATTTATTGACAGTAAATAGATAACACTTAAATCCAATAAATATTGTTTAAAATACCAAACAAAGAAACTACTTTCTAAGGCATATTCCCAACAATCTCCCACTTCCCCTTTAGAGTAGATGTAATATATTACGTAGTCCCATTCCTTCTAGGTGATCCTCATATACTTTAATTACTAAAGATTTAGTAAACGGATCAGCAAGAATCTTCTGCTAAGGCTATATTACTCACTATCATGTTTCCCTACTACGGTTAACACATAACAAAAGGTTGATCCTCTGAAGTATATTTTCAGATTGAGCATCCGAATTAATATATCTTACATAAGTTAGATCTTTCTCTAGAATAAACAAGCATATAGTTCCTATTTATCTGAAGATACTTAAGGATACACTTGACTATAACTCTATATTCAGGTTCTGGATTGGATTAGTAATAATTTACTATTCCAACAGCATAATAAATATTATGCTATTGTACTAACCAAATTCTTATTGATGATTGTCATCCTATGTCATTCTCAATAATTAGTATATCATCAATATATATAAACTGGAAAAATCAATTTGCTGCCCTGAATCTTTTATAGATATAAGATTCATCTATGTATCGATCAAATCGATAAATTCTAGACAATTGCTTAAATCTATAAATTAGATCTCTAAAGTTTCAAAAAACTTTATTTTCTTGGCCTTTTTCAATGAATCTCTCTAGTTGTACCCTTTAGATACAGCCGTCAAGATTGCCATTTAGGAAAGCTATCTTGACGCTCATTTGCTATATCTCATAATCAAGAGATATGATTATTGAAAAGAGTATACGAGTAGACTTGATCATAACAACAAAATAGACATTCTTTCAGTATATAATCTTTCTGTAATTGACTTGCCTTGAAAGTCTTTACTTTCCCGTCTATTCCTCTTTTTCTCTTATAGACTAATTTACACCTAAAAATTTTTACCCTTCCAAGTAGATCTATAAGATCCTAGATTTTGTTAGAGTACATAGACTCTAATGTGGATTCTATTTTGTTTTTTCAAAGATCTATACCAACATAATCTATTGTCTCTTTGTAGATAGAGTAATCAGATTTTAGGTTATAGGACTCTCCTATTCCCAAATATCTACAGATTGTCTTACAATCCTCCAACTACAATAAGAGTTCAATATATGTTGATTTTCCAGTGATTTATAATTCTTAAATACTTACTCTATTCTATCTTTCATAGATAGGTTGATTATATCATCAGTTATTTCCTTAAGAAATAACTTACTTTGGGGTCGTAATAATGAACAATTAAACAATAACTTAATCATAACCAAAAGTTTTTCATTGTCTATGAGATATTTTTAAGAATTCTCTATAGAAGTATTCAACGCTTCGATCCAATCAATGTGTTTTTATGCTTTTCCTAATTGCTTTTTAGTTTCCACTTTTAATTCTTTGAATTTTTTGAAAGAATTTAATTAGAAGTAACATTAGGTAAATATAAAAAAATTTTGAATACTCATTCATAATGATATATTCAAAATCTCATTGGGCTTGATTGCTCAAAGGCTCGTAGACAATAATATGTACTATTTTTAAACATTCTTACACTCTTAAATCTTTTCCAATAAAGGACCTTTTAGTCATTTTACCTTCAAGATAAGATTTGCAGATTGGTGAATGTATGGCTTCTAACAAGTTTAGATATCTATCCTTAACCAATCTTTGGATCATATTTAAGTTAATATAACCGAAGTACAAATATATTTTATTCTTAGTACTTACTCACTTTCTTATAATTAGATTTATCATGTTCAATCTCATCATTATTAGTATCATATAATGAGAATAATATCGGCTAAAAACTGTCATTTTGTGCAATTAAGAATACTATTCTTTCATGTGGAAACTTTGTCATTAAGACAAATAGAATAATATTGTTTCATTAAATCTGAAACAAAAATCAAATTTCTCTTAAATACTTGACAATTTTTAAGCTCTAATCATAAATTCATCAAACATGAATTTAAATATTTCTCATTTTATGTACAGTCACTATAGCCATCGTAGTCCTTACTCTTAGTGAACTTGCATTCACTAACCCTTTGGTTTCTATAGACACCTTTGCACCAGACATGTAAACATGTTTAATGATTCTTGAATTCTATCCAAAATTCATTAAGTCATCTATTAAAATAAGTTAATGGATAATAAATTGTTATTACCTTCCAATCAAATATTATATAGGTATCCCTAATAATTTTCTTTCAATATTCTTTAATACTATATAGGAGATATTTCTTTTTAGCTAGGGATTAAAAAATTCACTTTTAGCTACTTTAGTTTGGTGAAAATATTCATTAGGTATCTTAATGAGATTTAGCATAATATTGTAGTGGTTTGAATTCCTTGAATTTCACGTAGTAACATAATGGACATCATATGTCAACATGGATTAATGAATTATCTATGAATTCTGCCACTACATATATGCTTTATTTTTCTTCACTATCTCACCAGTGAATGTGGACGAACATGTAAGAGTAAAAAACTCAATAACATATCAGCTATAAGCACTAAATCTAGGTTACATTAATCCAAACAATATAGTCTGACCATACAAGTTATGTGTGTGTAAGTACAGTGGGTAAAGGAATTAAAAACATATCTATTTGAATAAATTATCCATATAATAACAAACATCATGTAACAAATATTTTGAATAATTAACATAATGTAAAGTAAAATATACAATATATAAGTGAAGTATCTCTAAGACTATTACTAATATTTATGATAATTCAACTTACCATTAATTACAAGCCTCCTACGGGAAGTCATGCAATTAACAAGTCAAACTGAAGTAATTTCATTTAGAAAATAAGACAAATATCTCATATATCATATTTTTAAA
Source organism: Parasponia andersonii (assembly GCA_002914805.1). Taxonomy (NCBI): domain Eukaryota; kingdom Viridiplantae; phylum Streptophyta; class Magnoliopsida; order Rosales; family Cannabaceae; genus Trema; species Trema andersonii. The sequence continues at coordinate 813,459 of JXTB01000008.1, forward strand.
TACTATTTAATTTAGTCCTCTACTCTACTAACAAGGACTCCTACGGGACGATATCATTATTTTGAGTTGAGTATGTAACCATTATTTCAGTAATTGAATTTTCTATATAAGCTCGTCTTCTATGGGTGATCGACCTCATACAGTCTACTTAATATCTTATCCTAAGAAATTCATTTCCAGTACTACCCAGACGAAAACTTTCCCACGGGAGCTCAGTAAGATTCTGAGATGAGGCTCTTCCTAGTACATAATGAACTAATAATAGAGACCGTAAGTATCTCATACCTTCTCCTACTCAATATTTTATAATTAGGGATTTCATGATTTTACCAAGTTATCTAACTTACTTAGTAACCTAAAATCAATTATGTAAGCATGTTCATATTTTGCATGTGAGTAGTTCTACTATCCCATATGACATGTTACTAATTATCATGTAATTAAATACTCTATATAGAATATGCATCCAACATTATTCATATAATAATCAAGTATTGACAGAATTTAATAAAATAGAAAAGTTAATGATTATCAATCATTCTAGCATTTATTATTATTTAATAATTGAACAATGTTTTCATAAAAGATATTATTAAATAATAATTGTGAGAGATAATATTTAAATTTAAATAATTAAGATTTTCATAAATTCTAATTTATTTAATTAAAAGATTTAATTCAAATTAAATCTCCTTGAATATTTCACAATTCGAATTCAACTTTTGAATTTAAATTTTGAATTATAAATTTAATTATCTCATAATTAAAATATCTCCCACTAATTGGATTTTTAAATTTGAAATTAACTCATAATTTTCAAATCATTATTTTAATATCACTAAAATAAAATGTAAACTTTCTATTTAAAATTAAATTAGATAATGTAGATATTTACTAATTAAAATCTTCAGAAGATTTAAATTAGATATGTAGATGATTTAATCAAATTAAATCTCTACAAATATCTGTTAATTTGAATTTAACTTTTAAATTTCAAATCTCAAATTAATTATCACATAATTAATATAAATTACCTGAAAGATTTAGTCGCATTAATCTGTTAGATTGTTTCCAAATTTAAATTCAATATTTGAATTTCAAATCTTTAAATTAATTATTAGATAATTGATATAGATAATATTTTGAAAATTTAATCTCATTAAATCTTCTAGATTATCTCTTGATTTAAATTCAACATTTGAATTTCAAATCATAAATTAATTATTAAATAATTAATATAATAATATTATCTAATCACATAAATTTAAAATCAGATTTATCTCATAATAACTAATCATCTATTTTAATCTTATTAAAATAAATAGAAAGTTTAAATTCTTGCCAAATCTGAAATTATCTCATAATTTCTAATTATCTATTTTATTCTCATTAAAATTAACTACCAATCTTAAATTCAAAATCAAATAAATTCGGATAGATAATATATTCTTTTCAATTTTAATTTGAAATATTCATAAGTTTCAAATTTAAATTATAAAATATTTAACTATTTAAATCTCCTAGAATATCTCTGAATTTGAATTCAAATCAATTTCAAATTCAAATTCAAATTAATAACTAATTATCACATAAATAGTTTAGGACATATCTAAACAAAATTTAAATTTGAAAAGTTTGAATATTATCACATAATATCTAATTAATAATCTCCTATCTATTTAAATTGATTATCTCATATTTAATTTAAATAATTATTATCTAATAATGATAACTGACAGGATTTGATTTACTTAAATTGTGGGATCTTATCGATATTTAAATTTGAAATCAAATTTATTTAAATATGTGATCCTGATCACATTTAAATAGTTATTTAAATTTCTTAAAATCAAGTGATCTTATCTTTGATTTGAATTTATTTAAATTGAGGATCTTATCCTTAATTTAAATTCAAATATTTAAGTTTTAAAATTAGAGAATATAGAATTTACTGATAGAATCTTATCCTATCAGATTAGTTACCAAAATTTAAATTTTAAAAATTAAATAAGGTAACTAATTTAAATTTCCTAAATTTTCTCTAATTTGAAATCCAAATAAGGAAATTTAAAAATAGAAAATTATCTAAAATAGATAATCTGACGTCAACGGCATCGGAATACCGATCGGAACGCCGGAACGGGATCCGTCAGAAAGATATGGCCTCGGGCACCACACGGCCACACATGGGACAAATTCCATGCATCCACGTGCTCGTGAAGCATCCATGCAGCCACCATGCAAGACGGTATGTACATGGCCATTCATAGAACATATCCCATGCATCCACGTATTTGTGAATAGCTCATGCGGCCATCATGCAAGACAGCACGTGCATGGCTATGCATAGGACAAATCCCATGCATCCACGTACTTGCGAACTGCCCATGCAACGACACGTGTATGGCCATGCATGGGACAAATCCCATACATTCACGTACATACGAACTGCCCATGCGGCCATCATGCAAGACGACATGTGCATGGCCATGCATGAGACAAATCCTATGCATCTACGTGCTTGCGAACCGCCCATGCAGCCATCATGCAAGATGGCACCTGCATGGCAATCATGGGACAAATCCCATTTGTCCACGTGTTCACGAAGCATCCATGCAGTCACCATACAAGACGGAACATACGTAGCTCAGTGAAGGGAGGCGAAGCCCGCACGACCATCAGAGTAGGATGAAGCCCGCGTGGCTATGGGAGCGAGGTAACACCCATGCAGCTAGCGTACAAGGTGCCACACACGCGGCCATGGGAGTGGAGCAACACCCGTGTGGCTAGCACACGGGGTGCCGCCCGCACAGCTAGCGCACGGGTGCCACCTGTGCGGCTACGAGAGCAAGGCAGCACCCGGGCGACCGATGCACGGGGTGCCACCCACACAGCCAATGTGTGGGGTTGCTTCCGTGTGGCCAGCGAGCGGGTTTCCCCGCCGTGGCACACATGGGTAGCACACATGACTCTTAGCCATGCACTGCCTCGTAGCTTTTTTGACCCCAGAAAAATCTGTAACTTAATTGTTAAATAGTCTTTCTCAAAAACTATAACACAATTAGAGATCCAACGACTTTTTACGTACGGTTTTATCAAAAACATAAAATGTAAACACATTGAAAATCAAGAACATGCTAGAATTGTAATAAAAAACGAAAACTACATAGTCATAAACTCATAGTAGTATCTAATTGATTATCATTTACACATTAAATCAATCAATCATCATACATAATAGAGCATACTCATAAACATGAGCAAGACCAAATATAATCAAAGAGGTCATCATGGAAATCATAGATCATCAAGCTTTAAGAGAATAAACATGAACAAAATATGCTAGATCATCGAAAATCTTTGCTCTGATACCAATTGTTGGAAATTCCGAAAAATAAATTTCAAAAAATGATTTTTCCGAAAACGATTTCTACATTTTTGTAAACAAATCAAAAACTCTGCGGAATTAGTATTTTAAAATTTTTTGTGAAATTTTGCAAAACAAAATATAGGATCGTTAATCTAACTTAAATAAATTTATGAATCTTGGTTTAGATAAAACCGTGAAGTGCTTCACAACTATTAAGCCTTCTCGTCTATTCTCTACAGCCTATTGAATGTTCTAGTATGTGGGCATCTTCTTGATTCCCAACGAGAGATGAGCAAACGATTCGGAAGACACTTTTCCTTCTCCTTGACTGTACGTCTACGACCATGAGTATCTCTCCCTAGGCAGCCATGAACGAACACGGAACTTCTCTAGCCGCGGCTCGTCTCTCCCACTCTCTTTCTTTCTCTCTATATTTCGAAAATCACAGTCTCTATGACTGTAGTAGGCGTGTGGCTACTCTATAGAGGCTTAGGAGAACTTTTCTCTTAATTATTAGAGAGATGTAAACCCTAATGGGCTTATTGGGCTCAACTAACCATTCAATTAGTATTGGGCTATGTGTGAGTTAGATAGGAGACCTTATAGATCCAAATAGTCTAAGCTCCAATGGGCCAACTACTCATAGTTATAATTAATTTTTAATTATGACTAAGCCTTGTCCATTAATATTGGGGTACTCTACTATAGGCCTAATATTGCACTCTTAGACTAAATGTCATATATTTTCTGCGAGGCTAATTAACACTTTAATTAACTTGATCCATTTAGCATATACTATACCTGCAGATATACCCCCGATGCAATGCCGTACTAGTGAGATAAAATTACTATATTACCCCTCTAGTACATATTTACCTTTGAGTTGCCATTTTTTATCTAATAGATAATAATTGACTACGGTGTTTGTAATTGCCCATACAAACATAGTCAAATTCACAAAGTGAATACATGGCGCCTGGTTTTTTATTATCCAAGTCCTTGAAAAAACTCAAAGTGATATTATATGCATAGTGTCCAAATCATGAAGGGCGTTCTCATCAATTCACAAGTCTTATCTTCTAAGATACCAAAGTTTGAACCATATAATCAGAATTAGTCTTTTAGTATGTCAAAAAGATAAAACTCATGAAAGCAAGTCCGACAATCACTAGGATTAAGGTAATGTTGTAATAGTGCTAGATTAATGAAAGATAGAATATTGAGTTACGGTATTTAACCTTAAATTCTATTTTCACTTAGTCCAATTCAATGCACTTATAACTTTCTTATAATGCACTAGTATTTCTATCCGAAGTCACATACTTCGATGATTGGAGACATCATTAATCTCGTTCAAATAGACAATACTACATTCTTTGGCAAAATAAAGTATTCCATCTTTATTTGCAGAATGTGAACTCTTTATTTGGACATAATGAAATAAAAAATTTAGTCTCTCACATATGAACACTTCACATGAACAATTCTTTATTACTTATTATTAGTCATGGAAACTTTTAGACGTTTGCATAATAGAAAATATAAGCATCACATGTATATAATTGGGACATAATATGGAATTCATTGACAGTGAATAGATAACACTTAAATCTAATAAATATTGTTTAAAATACCAAATAAAGAAACTACTTTCTAGGGCATATTCCTAACAGGCCATTCCATGAAGCTACAGGGAATGGACCGTAGATATCAGTATGTATCAGTTCTAAGACATCGAAACTACTATTAGCACCTAATTTATGTATATTTGTCTGTTTGCCTTTAATGCACTCAACACAAATAGTGAAGTCTTTGAGGTCATGTGGGTCGAGAATTCCATCCGACACAAGACATTGTATTCTCTATTTAGAGATGTGTCCTAATCGCTTGCGCTATAATATAGAGGAATTCTCAATAGTTTTGTGTTTTGTACCACGTTTCTCGACATGCAAAGTTTCATTAATTTATTATAATGAAAGTACTAGTCGCAACAATATTGGAATTTTGAAAAAGATTAATTTATTATTTCCAAGTGAACAAGAATAACCAGATTTGTTCAAAACTAAAATGAAAATTAAATTCCGTCTAAATGACGGTGCAACAAATATCTCATCCAAATGTAAAAATAAATCGGAACTTAATTACAATCTAAATAGACCTATTGCCTCTACTATAGTTGTGTCGTCGTTGCCTACATAAATGTATTTTTCAGCATCACTTGGTAGACAGCTCCTTAAACAACCCTACATAGACACACTTATGTGAGTAGCGGCACCGTTATCCACCCACCAAGTATGATTGGGTACAGATGCAAAATTAACCTCAGAATAGACAAAATTGAGAAGCTTACTCTTCTTGACACACCAGGTAGCATACTTGGGATATTTCTTCTTCATACGTCCTACCCTTTTGCAGAAGAAACAAGCTAATTCTTTATCTTGTTTCCTTTGCACTTTATTTAGTGAAGTCCCAGATGTAGCTCTTTTATCCTTAGTTCTTTTTCTTTTTTTTATCTTGAGAGGTTGTTGCTTAGTGAGCATTTTCTATCTTATCTCACTTCAATCTATCCTCTTCTTGCACACACTGAGATATGAGCTCATTGAGAGTCCATTTTTCTTTCTGGGTATTGTAACTCACTTTAAATTGACTGAATTGTGGCAGAAGAGATAGTAGAACTAATTACACGAGCAAGTCATCTGACAGCTCTAACTTAAGTGCCTTTAGTTTTGAAGCCAGATTAGACATCTCCATGATTTACTCCCTGATGTTTTCTTTACCTTTATAATGCATAGCAAGTAAATTGCTTAACATGGTACTTGTTTCTGCTTTTTCATTCTTTTGAAAATATTCTACAATTAAGTCAAGGAACTCCTTAGTATTATCAACCTCTGGCACAATGCCCCTAATGGTCTCAAGTATGGAATGTTTCAAGATTATACGACTCATGCAATTAGAATATTCCCACTGCTCAAACTTTTTAACATCTATAGCAGAACTTTCATCTGTAAGAGCATCAGGTTGTTCTTTCCTCAGTACAAGGTCCAGATCTATGCAACTGAATACAATTATAACATGCTCTTTCCACTTCTTGAAGTTTGTGCTATTAAGCATATGAATTGAATTCAAATTAGTAGATATGTTTGAAGTAGAAATTGAACAGAGAACAAAAAATAGAAAACAAGATATACTAGCATGACATACACATATAAGGTGCGCTCCCATCATAAGATACCTAGAACAATATTAATAAGTCTTCATTTTGGCCGACTTATTAACTTGTAAGTGGTATTCTTCAGTACAGTAATCAAATATTGACAGTAAATCCTGTCAGACAGTAAATCTTCTTTTGGGCTGATTTATTGTCTACATAGAAACTTAATAACCATCACATATCTATTACCGCAGGTGTGCTCATTATTTAGCCGAATAACCATCTTCCTTTGAACCAATAATTATTCGCATGAACAATAAAAACGTAGTCATTCATATTTTTTAAAATAAATAAATCTACATAATAGAGGTTACTTTAGCAACATGTTGTTTCAACTCATCTATTTCAAAATATTTAAACAAATAGTACAAGGAAAATAATAACAAAAGTGCACAAAATATAAAACTAAAAATTTCAATGCACAAATATTAATGGATGACCGACTGAGTTTTAAGCACTTTTATCAACTCTTAAAGCTAAATAGAGTTTTTAATGGACAAAGTGTAGGTCGTACTGAAGCTAAGTTGAGAAAAGAAAACTGATTGGTTAAGTTTTAGGTTGGAACTTCTTGAATTGAATCTAAAACAACTCAATTCTACCCAAAATCGAGACCATGTGCCATAATTAGGTCAAAATTTGACCCTGGAAAAACAAATTTGCTTTCCCAGGTGATGGTTTTGCAGCGCCAGTTGTGTGGCACTGCAGTGCCACCTGATTTGTTGGGTGGCGCCACAGCTGATGTGGCCTTGCAGCGCCAGGTGCTGTGGCACCACAGCACCAAGTCTCGGCCTTTAGTACTAATTACTCGATTTTAAAATTGGGTAACTCAAACCTAATGTGATTTTGCTCCTTTATCTGAAAACTTTATAACCCAAAATTCAGAATTCAACCCTTAAATACTCAATATATCAATAAAATCATGAAAAATTCATCAATCATACATGTTATATGTAAACTCTAGAAAACTAAATAGGCAAAGATATCATAAAATAGAGACATACATGATTATCCTAAGCAATTTAACATGATTTTCTGCTCCTGATACCACTTGTTAGAAATATATAATAGATTGTTAAATTAAATACAGTCCTAGAATCTATCATGTCAAATTGTCAGGAAAGAATTTGTTGAGAGTAAATCCATGACTAACGTAGATCTGTTGTGTTTTACAGTAAATGATGTGATTATGTAAGCAGAAGCGATTAATTAGAGCTTGAGGGTAGAAAGTCTTCCATAGCCAGAATACTCTATGTATGCTCAATGAGATCTCTCTCTGTTGATGGAGGCAGAGAAGAAGAGCGTACGTTCTATTTGACTTAGGGACCAAAACCCTAATAATTATGTCCTTATATACTAGCAGCCAATAGAGATCTCATCAATCCTTATTAGACTAGAATTAGGTAACCACATATTAACAGTCTATACTTAATTGCTAATTTTCTGAGTTTATGATTAGATCACTTAATAATCCTACTTAATTAGATAGTCCTAATGTATAATATAATTGTTATAAAACCTGTGGCTCACATATTTGGTTAAACGTATAACCCAACAGAATAAACTCAAAGAGCTAGTCTCCTCTTACGTGGGTACAAATCCAGCAAATGATAACTTTATTTTCATAAATAGTGATGATCAAACTAAATATTCGTCAGTAGTACTATCGAAAACATTCTCATCAGTCAGTCTAAGTGATGCAACTCTTTTCTATTTCTGGCACGAGGTTCTTAACTATACACTCTTGCTTAATTAATTACTAATGTTTCTTTTTTCATCTAGTTAATTGTTTAATACACATATTTCCAATGATTAATCTACTATTCTATACGAGTTTAAACTATAATTTATTGTTATAAAATGTTAAGTTATCTTTGTAGTTTTCATCATATATATAGAATTTCTTTTAAACCACAAATAGTTTTAAATATTTTTATTTTCATATATTAAATAGTTTCACAAGGCTCCAAAACAACTCAAAAGTGCTGAAATTGCTTCCTGAGAAGAATGAAGCTCAAAAACAACTGCTTGCTGAAATTTCTGAGAGAGAGCACATCGATAATAGTATAGTTCAGATTGGAAAGCTTTTGTTTGGGACGTATGAAAACAGCTCAAAAGTGTTGAATAACGTTAGGCCACAGGGACAACCTCTTATAGATGATTGGGACTGCTTTAAAATGCCTGTAAGTATATGTTATAACTATGCCTATATATATATATATGCTAAATTTACACAGAATATATTATAGATATTATGGTACATGTTTTCTTCAGTACTTCTACCTTTCCCCCATTGCGATTTTCATTTTACAACTTAATTTGTCCTCACTGTAAGATGTCAATTGTCCATTTGTACCCATATTCAGACCCAATTCAATTTTTACTTCTTTTATTAAATTTATTTTCAAAATCAAAAATTGAGGGAAAAATGGAAAAGACTCTCCTTGCACTCAATTCACCAAAGCCTCCATGAGCATAGCTGCATAGGAAATTGAAGACGAAAAAGTCAAAACTGTTAGATAAATCATTCAAGTTGCTTTTCATTATCTTTTACAATTTTTTTTAAATAAAATCGGAACAGTTATTAGTTCTGTATTTTTATGTAAATTAATTACTTAAATGTCAAAATTTCCTTTTTGGTATCTTTCTTTCTTTTTTTGTCACTAAGCAATTAATTCTATTTTTTGTATCATAATATCATTTTCAAAAATTGTCTTATACAGCCAGCAATAAATTAATTCTCAACTGTTTCTTTCTTTCTTTTCTTTTTTGTTTTTTGAGAAAGATTTCCTTTTAGAAAAAGAAAAATTGTGATGCTGATAAAATATATATACTTATATAACATATTAGCAGATGTTTTAGCGTTATAAATAGTTATTCTTAATTATATATATGTCATAAAAGTTCATTAATCCGTTCGTAATGTCACAAACTTCTTGGAATAGACAAGAAACAATGACCCCAAACTATTAAAATATAAGTTATATGTCTTCAAATATTTCACATAGATTTACTATATTTTCTAATCGATCAACTAATTATTTTATGAATATTTGCTTGCATGTAACGTTCCCATGGGTGAACACTTATGAGAAACACTGTGGAAGATTGTCCAAGTACGGGATGGAACACATGCGAGCGATTGCCAACATCTGCAATTCTGGGGTCACTACGGAGCAATTGGTTGAAGCATTAATTCAAGCTTGTTCTCATAATATCTATTGATCCCCTCCCTAGTTTCTGATTAATTTCTCCTTATACTTAATTACTTAAAACAATAATCCGCTTCCTAAGTGTGTTTCACATATACCAAATTAATTAATGAAAATTGACGAAAGTTATCTATATTTTACAGTTTATTTTGATTGGATATTAGAAAATCAAAAAGAAAATTAAAAAAAAAAAAGTTGTCCCAGATAGAATGTTGATAGTATCGAATATCTTTGGTGACAGGATATATAGAACGTGTAATTTTGACGTTTGTTTTGTAAGATATTTTCCATTTTTGGCGTGCCATTTTTGGTGTGAATGGCTGATTGGTGGCCCATAAATTCCACTTTATCAGAATATGATCAATTTAGTTTAGTATCTCCTAATAATTGTCTACAATGAGGGATTGATTTTGAAAACTGATGAATGATTAATTCACTCATAAATCAAGTATCATTCAACTCAAATAATTATAAGTTCTCAAGTATTTTTGTTAGTTTGATGTGTTTTTACTTTACTTTTATAGTTCTTATGAACAAATGAGAATCAAGAAAAACTGGTGACAAATATTAATATTTTAACCATTTAAAATGAAAGTTGAGTCCAATACGAACGCAACGCAATGAAAATCAGACAAAACGGAGCTAAAACAAAGAAATAACACCCCCGGGAATAAAAGTTATCGTGCTGAGTTCTAGAACCAAGAGCGCCACAGCACTGTAATAGTAGCGCTGTGGTGCTATCTGGAAATCAAAATTCTAGAGGCTAGAACACCGCGGCACTTGTCAGGGAGCGCCCAGCATTACACAGCATTCGGAAGCGTATTTTTAGCTAGTTTTTAGAGCCAATTTGGACCACTGATGCCATCTGATCGAATGGTTGACATTTCACCTGGCCGAAGTCACCTTGGAGGCTCTTAAATATATCCTTAAGCCTTCATTTGAGGTGTGGAGAGTTGGAAAGAAAACACATTAAAGAGAGCTCAAAAATCTTAGAGAAGAAGGAGCTTGGAGCAAAAATCTTAAAGAGGATGCTTGAGAGAGTGGCTTGAAGAGATTGAAGCTTAAAGCTATACTTCCACAAAAGAGTTTTCTGTATCCTCTTTCTCACCCTAATTTCATTTGAATTTTGTATTGTGTTTGATGTTATGAATATGTTTGGATATATGAAATTCTTATTGAGATTAGTATTAAATTCTCCTATGTTGAATTAAGTGATATATGCTTGAGGTTTAATGTAACTTAAACTTTGATTCTATGTCTTGATTTCTAATATGTTCTTTGATGTTGTTCTTGAATTTATTTATACTATTCCATGTTTAATACTTCTCAGCTAATTAGCTACTAGTTGGATGATTTAGTTTCTACCCAGGTCCACAACATGGGTAGAGGGGCTTAGGCATACACTCTTACTACTAGGCTACGTTAGTTTCATAATAATATTAGGAAATTCATTATATTTATATGATAAATAAATGTCAAAATCCCAATTGTTCCAAAACTAAAAAACTGATCGAATTTGACTAAAAACTGAACTTTCAGTTTCGATTCTCATTTTTTAAAAAATACTTGCATCAAAAACCAACTGAAAAATCGACCCAAACTGCTGCCTTTCACCCCATATTCGGTATGCAAGCTCAAAATATCCATATATGGATTGAAACAAGCCTCATGTCAGTGGTATTTGAAATTTTATGATATTATCTTTTTATTTGGATTTGTAGAGAATATTATAGATCAATATAAATATCAGAAGGTTAGTGAAAGTAAAATATGTTTCTTTATTCTATCTGTGGATGAAATTTTACTTGAAACCAATGATAATGATTTGCTATATGAGGTGAAATAATTTCTTTCTTAAAATTTTGATATGATATAGGTGATGTATCTTATGTCATTGGGATTAAGATACATTAAGAGAGATTTTGAGAAATCTTAGGTTTGTCTCAAAAGACTGATATGAACAAATTTTTAGAGAGATTTCGGATAAAAGATTGTTCACCAAGTATAGCTCTCATTGTGAATAGTGATGAGTTTAGTTTAAACTAGTGCCCGAAGAATGATTTTGAAAGAGAACAAATGAAGAATATTCTATATATTTCTACTGTTGGAAGCCTGATGCATGCTCAGGTCTGCATAAGACCTGATATTACATTTGTTGTTGGGATATTAGGAAGATATTAGAGTAATACAGGTATAGACTACCAGAGAGTTGCAAAGAAGATGTTAAGGTACCTTCAAAGAATGAAGAATTATGTGCTTTTATATAGATAGATTAATAATCTGGAGGTGATTAGCTACTCATATTTAGATTTCGCTGGTTGTGTTGATTCCCAAAAATTAACTTCTAGATATATTTTTATGTTTGCCAGTGGAGTTGTATGTTGGAGGAGTTCAAAACAAATCTTGACTGCTACTTCAAATATGGAAACTGAGTTCAAATTTTATTTTGACGCTACCTCGCATGGTGTATGGATGAAAAATTTCATTTCTGGACTTAGAATTATAGATTCGATCTTTAGGCTATTGAGGATAAATTGTACAATTCAACTGCAGTTTTTATGGCTAAAAATAATAAGAGTGGTAGTCGAAACAAACATATTGACATCAAGTATTTAGCCATCAAGAAATATGTTAAAAGATAAAATAGTGGTCATTGAACATGTTAGTACTGAATTAATGATTATGGATCCCTTAACAAAAGGTATGCCACTGTTTATATTCAAGGGTCATGTAGAAAGAATGAGACTTGGTTCCTTTATTTAATTTTTATTGTATAGACAAATGTTTTTTTGTAAGAAACTAGTTATGATAGTTTCTCTTACTATGATTCTCAATTCTGTATGCTATTTATTGTTAAAAACATATTTAGATCGTTATTTAAGTCTTATATGTTTTTCTTGCACAGTTTGTTATATTTCTTATATTATAAAAAAGAAAAATCACCTAAACTGTGTATGACCTACTACATAATTGCTCATTGCTCTCAATAAAACTGTGTGCGTTTAGTACCCTTCAGAAAAGGAAAAAAATGGTACCTGTACTAATGTCGTCTAGAATGATCATGACTCGTTAGTTTGTCAATTGCAATCCTGCTGCGGGCTGTGTCACCAAGCAATGAATTCTAATTGAGTTGGAATTTAAGTATTGTAACGATAAGTTATGTAGTCTAACAAACTCGACTTCTATATATATTGTACTAGAATCTGTTTTAAATGAGTGATGACTGATTGTACATCCAATATTCAGTAATATTTCTTTCTTTCTTATAAAAACATGATCATTTTTGTTTTCTTGATATACACATATATACATATAAAATATATTTTTTTGAGTAACGTTCTATACATTATTAATGCTGAGCATTTCCATGAAATACAAGGCACACATATATAATATAGTACTGTGGTTTTTGTTTTTGTTTTTGTTTTTTTTTTCCTGACGGGATAATATAAGGTCAATATACACCCCATAAATTAACCGCACATATAACGTTATATGAACAGTACCGATTATAATCACACGTGCGCAATATTATAGTCTATATATATATGGGGTGAAAAGTAAAGCAAATTTTGTTCGGAAATAGGAACCGTATGGATGTCAACTCCTACATTATCAATTTCTATATAGACTATATATATATATCCTATTTGTAAGCGTATAGATATCAACTCCTGCATTCTGAGTCAATGACTGAACTAGTTATATCTGCATATAAATCCTATATATATATATGAATATATATATATACCTAAACGAAATGTAATATTTATCAGCTAACCTGCGTACTCTATTTGATAGCCAGCTATACTATACTATCCAATTTCAACAATCCATCTGTATTTTCTTTCTTTCCTTTTTTTCAAAGGAAAACCATAATAGGAGGCATCGATCTGTATTAATTAACAGTGTAGTTATCTAATAAAGACACATTTATATTTTTTAATTAATTATACCACTATAACAAACAGCACCAAACTCAATCTGGAGTACATATATATTTAATGATCAAGAACTGAAGAGAGAAAAAATATGCACAAAAATTAAAAAAGAAGTGGGATGCATCTTCTGTCGATTTATGTCGTCAAAATTAATCACATTAATATTATTGTTGAAAACATAATGACAACATGCGCACATATACACTTTCAAATTAAACTAGAGACAATATTCCATCACAAATTAGAAAATGAACACATCATCCACTAGAAATGAATAATAACTTCCAAATTTCGTAAAAGGTTTGATCGCCTAAGGGATATACTCTGTCCCTAATTGTTTTGTATGAAACGTGTTCATACCACAAAGACATCCCAAAAAAAAAAAATCGTTCTAATTAAATTTTAGTCCTTCTTAATTGGCTGAATATATGCTTGAAGTTAATTGTAAGGTTACCGCTTTGAGTCAATATATATAGAACTTGATGAGTAATAAAAAGCAGCTGGGAATTGTAAGCCTGAGGCGCCCGTCAGCAATTTGGGAAAAATCTCTTGGTTTTTGGTAGTCGGTACGTAATTGCTAAACGTTTCAGTTATTCTCTTCCATTCCTATCTTTTTAATTATGTTCTCTTCAAAAAGAAGGGAAAAAAAAAAGAATCGTATGCGTCTAGACTTCTTAATATTATGTGAAAATTGTTAGTACTAGAGCTAGCTGTGAATATATATAAATATGTATCTTTCTTGCGGACTCGTACAATTAGCGTCTCCAAGCTTAAATATTGTGTATATAGTTGTTATATTTATCTTGAATTAATTCACTTATATCAATTACGTTGATTTCTGATCAGTAACAAGTACATAAACTTTCGTGTTTATTTTTTTTTCTCGCAGCTAATTACAAGGATGAATTGGGACAAATATTTTCTGCTAGTGCATGTAATAATAGTATCCCTGAAATCCGTCTCATTAGCATCAGAAGCAAGATTCGTTGTTGATGATAATGATCACGAGGATTTTGGTCATGCTGATCCGGATTGTAACCAGAAAAATGGAACTAGATGGGCAGTGCTTGTTGCTGGGTCCAATTATTATGACAACTATAGGCATCAGGTACTTTATTTTTTTAATTCTTTTTGCTTGATTAATTACAAATATCAACACATAATTATATAATTTTCTTTTAAGAATTATTCGTTAAATATCCTTTTCAAAATAATATATACACACGGAGTTATTTTAGCTAAAGTTTGGAATATTCATATATCATATATATTTTTATGTTACAGGCTGATGTATGCCATGCATATCAAGTACTGAAGAAAGGTGGATTAAAAGATGAAAACATTATTGTTTTCATGTATGATGACATTGCATTCAACACCTACAACCCTAGGCCTGGTGTTATTATCAACAAGCCTCACGGCCCTAATGTTTATGAAGGAGTTCCCAAGGTTTAATAAATTTTACTTATAATAGTTATTTCTTTCTTTTGTTGATTTATAATTTCACCTCTAAACT
>JXTB01000008.1:828723-896160 GCA_002914805.1 Parasponia andersonii
ATTGGAATTTGGAAATTTTGGTATATAATATATACATGGATGATCCTAGAATAATTTTCAATTAAAATTAACAAGTTTTTTGGACCGGGAAAATTAGTTTATCCCCGCCATGTTCATTAAGAAGAGCACCCAATTATTCGATCGACTTAATTGCTTTTGTTGATAATTGATGATATCCTGAGTACTTATTTAGCTCAATATTATATATTTTTATGTATGCAGGATTATACAGGAAACAATGTAACCGCTTACAATCTTTATGCTGTTATTCTTGGTAATAGAAGTGCCCTCACTGGAGGTAGTGGCAAAGTTGTCAATAGTGGTCCAAATGACCATATTTTCATCTACTATGCCGATCATGGAGGTCCTGGAGTACTCGGTTAGTAACCTTTTATATATTCATCGAAATTAAAGTGAAATATTTTTTTAATAGTTTCTCTGAAATTAGTTATAGTTTCAAAAGATTTCCAATATTAAGTTTAATTTGGACTAGCTAGTTTATTGGTGGGGTGCTTTCTTATTAATATAAAGCTATGTATATATGCTGGCTTTTGTCTATATTAAGTAACTTATGGTTTGAATTCTGTAAATTATATATTACCTTGAAATTAAATTTCATGATATAATCAATTAATTAAAAATCCCCCAGTAATTTATGAAATTATGTATGCAAGTTTTTTAACTTTAAACATAATCTTGGTCTTATTGTATACAGGTATGCCAGCGTCGGCAGATTATGTTTATGCAAAAGATCTCGTCCATGTACTGAAAAAGAAGCATGAAGCTAAAGCTTACCAAAGAATGGTAGCACTAAATTTTAATTACATGTTCTTATTTTTATATCGAACATGTACTTCTAATTACTAAACGATTTTTTAAATAATTTATAAATGAATACCAAAAAATAAAAGGTAATTTACATCGAAGCCTGTGAATCTGGGAGTATATTTGCTGGGCTTCTTCCTAAAAATATAAGTATATACGCAACCACAGCATCAAATGGAAGTGAGAGTAGTTATGCTACATATTGTCCTGGTGATCATGATTACGGTTCTCCTCTGGATGAATATGATACTTGTTTGGGAGACATGTACAGTGTTTCTTGGATGGAGGATTGGTATGTACACGTATTAACTACTAATTAATTATATTGATACACATAGATATTTATTATTTGTATGATTTAATGAATTAATTATACTTAATTAGTTTGTTGTTAACTAATCACTATGGTTTTATTAATTACATTGCATGCCCGATCGAGCAGCGATAAAACCGATTTGCGTAAAGAAACTTTGGGACACCAATATGAAGTGGTAAAACTTTGAAACTCAAGTATATATTCAAAGATATTGATTTTTGTTTTCAAACCGATCTTAAATAGAACAAAAGTAATGATGACAATTTAAGTGATTAATTAGTAATATTAAACATTTTATTGATTTACAGGTTAGAAGGAGAACAGCCCATGGCAATGTCCAAGGCACTTCTCATGTGATGCAGTATGGAAATATGCATCAAAGGAATGATCTACTCTTCTCTTACATGGGCTCAAATCCGGCCAATGATAACTTTACTTCCATTAGTGATAATTATGTTGTTCGTCATGATCATGATCACGATCAAAGTCATTTCTCATCATCAGTATTCTCAACGGCTTTGATCGGTCAACGTGATGGAAATATCCTTCATTTTTGGCGCAAGGTTTTCTATATGCTATATTTAATAATGCTACCATATATATTGAGTGATAGTCCTCTTTGCATTTATTAAATTTTGTTTAATAGTACTATAAATGGCTAGAGATATACATATTTTGAAACCTGTATGTCAAATTGGTTTGATCTTAATTAAGTGATAGACTTTATACAGGTCTATATCAAAATTTCCTCTAATTAATTAATTGGTTTACCACAGTTCCATAAGGCTCCTACTAGCTCTCCTGAGAAGCTTGAAGCTAAAAAGCAGCTTGATGAAGAAATTTCTCGTAGGAGCCACTTAGACTATAGCATATATAAGATTGGAAAGCTTTTATTTGGGTCACAAGAGAATAGTTCAAAAGTTCTGAACTATGTTCGACCACATGGGCAACCTCTTGTGGATGATTGGGACTGCTTTAAGATGCACGTAAGTACGCACTAATTAATATGTATCTAAACGAAAAAGAAAAAAAAAAAAAAGGAGAAGGAAAAAAGAGAGTAGATGTGTACAAGCCCTACAAAAGTACAAATGTATTTAATATACGTTTTTCAAGCAATATTCTCTTAATTTAAGAAATCAATAATTGATTTATAAGGCTTGGAAAAAAGAGCATATTTTCATGATGGTTAATTTTAGTATGCTTTTATCCCATTCTAATTATCATGATTGTTGGTACAAATTGGTTTGGGTTTTAACCAGGAATATTAGAATATAAAATGCGGTAGTCTAATTTGGTGCCTTTCTTCTCTGAGTCACTTGGCAAAATACTACTATATAGTATTAAAATGAAAAGAGGTATCTTATTTAATTTTAAATGAATTCTTGTGTATCTTATCCGAAAAAAATTTATAGTAATCCTTTTTTTTTTTACTTTTGATTTTGTTGCGCACTTCACTTAGATAATTGGAGGGTTTTTCTTTTTTAAGAAATCAAATGTATTATTAGTCAATATATAAAGATTTGAATAGCAATTTTCATGCATTTACTATGTTAATAATTACAGGTGAAAACATATGAGAAGCACTGTGGAAGATTGTCAATTTATGG
Source organism: Parasponia andersonii (assembly GCA_002914805.1). Lineage (NCBI taxonomy): Eukaryota > Viridiplantae > Streptophyta > Magnoliopsida > Rosales > Cannabaceae > Trema > Trema andersonii. The sequence goes on from JXTB01000008.1 coordinate 831,472, forward strand.
AATGAAGTACACACGAGCGATTGCCAACATGTGCAACAGTGGGGTTACGACAGACCAGCTGGTTGCAGCATCGGTTCCAACTTGCTCCATTGCTAGTATTAATTAACAAATCTAAAATCTCTAAATAAGCCGATGATCTTTATGTAGTTTTACGGCTTGATTAATTGGTTCATTATATGTGTTCCTATATATATATGTGTGTATAATTATAAAATTGGAAAAACCTACAAGTCAATCAAGAAGAACATATTTATTTAATATTAACAAGAGCTATGTTTGTGTTGATTGTTTACTGATATAGATTTTGCGACATGATATTTGTATTAAATTTGTGATTGTATACTCATGTTAATGGATGAATTGAAATTTATCTTTTGACTTAAAAAAAAAAAAAGGAAAGTTGGGGTTGGCTAGTACACTTCATATACCTTGGCGTTTTATCAAACTCCTCTAGCTCTTTGAATATATTAACAAAAAAGCATCGAAGACCTTTCAATTGGCAGGTCTTAATTGGATTTGATTTTATCCCTAAATTGTTCAAGGATGTAGTAATAAAACTGGAGTGTATATTACATATATATATATATACACACAAAAATTACGAACTTCAGTGAATGTCTGTTTTTACTCTTGACATTAAAAAATGTCCGTGTTTTTTTTATTTTTGTCTTTTGAAAAAGGTCCGGCTAAACGAATGAACTCCAATATTTCAATAATAAATGTATGTGTATATACACATCCTCTTTCGGATTAATAAATAAACAATGAGATATTTGATCTCACAAGACAAATAAAGAGAATATTATTTTATACGTCAAGTTGTCCACCTAAGGCACTATAGCTAAATTTGTTTTGTGGTGACGTATAAGGTTCATATGCGGTGAATGCTGGTATGTACTATAAATATTATTAAATGACGTGATTTCACATCAGATCAAATTAATTTGTTGCATATGTGTGGTATTTCCCATGCATGCATACTGCTGTGCTGTAATTACTACTTAGTCATATCTGTATATACAACTATTTTGGTTCATATACTTTGTTTGTACGTGTGAATGTCTCATGTCTATAAATGATCTCTAGTAATTGGAGACATATATACATACATTTTGTCTAGTTCATTTGATTTAACTTTAGACTACTACCCACGAGCTTCAGCTCGTGTGGCAAAGTCTCCTCATAGTGAAGCATGGAGTGGCGGATTCGAATCACACCCTTGCTAATCTAATCCCCCTGACCTCCCTAACCAACGAATTATCTTTAAAAAAAAAAAAACTTTAGATTACTTGTTTTACTCAGAATAAAATAGTGCTAAATATGTCCTTTTTTTGTCTCTTTATTAAAAAAAAAATTTAATTACTAAAAATGTCGATAAAAAAAATACTGAAAATGGACAAATTAAATGAGATAATATAACGCAGCCCAAAAGTCATCATTATGATAATATAAAAGGTAAAATGGACATTTGGTTTTCAAAATCAATTTCAAATTTGAGAAAGCAAAATAAACTGAAAAGAAATGTAAAAACATTTCAAATTGCATATATTGTCACGATCCAAAACCTTAGGCCGTAACTTTTGGTAATTTTGAGTGTAAACAAAGATAAATAAAGAATTTTATAAAATTCGGAGAAAACCAAGTACTTGGATTTTTCATTTTTGTCCTTGAATTATTAGAAGTTCTATATAAGGAGTCTATCTTTAGTTTCATTTATAAAAATAGATAGACTAATTAAAATTCAAGAAAATATAATCAAGTTGTACCAAAACTTGATTTAAATAGAAACTCTAATATTGATAAAAATGAAGTTCATAAATCTTGAGTCAGAAAGTCCAAAAATTAATTTACAGAGTTAGTAAAATTTTCAAGTACTTAAAACTTTGAAAAATATGCTTCTTAGGAACTATAGTATCCCACTTACACACCAAATCCTCAAATAATTGTAAATGCGTCCTCATACATTCACTTAATAGAATCAATAAACTTGGCTAAACGGTTAAACATGAAAAAAGATAGGACAAGGGATAGAGACTAACCAAAGAGGAATGAAAGTAAAACAGCAAATATAGGCCAAGCGGCTTTCCTAGCCATTGATACGACTGACTTGGATGAATTACCTGAAAGGGAGAAAAATAAAAGGGATGGGCTTGAAAGCTCAGTAGGAAAGTTGTTACCTCATTTAAAAACCTTTTTAGTGATGGAAAGCCCCTGCATGGTTAGTTTAATCTAAAATTCTTTGCAAAACCATATGTGCATATATTCATAAAAACATCCAAAACCGATAGTCCATACGCACATACATATATATAGATATACAAAAACATAATATCTCAAAATCAATTAGTCCACAAATACATGATACAAATCCACCTATACCCATGAGTTCACTACCTCTCATCAATGGAAACTAGGGTGTTGGCACTACGTGTGCCATACAGCCTACCTGACACCTAACCCATAACCGGAGGGGACAACCATGTATAGCCTACCAAACCTAGAGGTGCAACCGCATTGCCTATGCCTGCCAAATGAGGAGGTAATTAGAAGAAATACCCCGCGTGGATTCACGGGCTCTGCACCATCGGTGGGGCCGCAGTGCCATACTGTAAAAATCCTATGATGCTAACCTAGGACTCATGTGTGATCCTATGATACATGTACTCTGAACTGATGTGTAAAAGTAGCCATGCAGTAATTTAAGTTCAAATGATGCTCTGGTTTTTAATAAAATAGTTAATTAAATTTTATAGAAAAATAGGCAGCTTAACAACCCTAGTTTAACATATCCAAAAATAACCTGCACTCAGAAAATTCCCAGAGCAATCAAATATATGTAATATAACTTAATTCCACCAGATATTTTTAAAACAGTTCTAAAATTACATTTGTTCTCACATGTTGCAGAAAATGAGTTTTATTCAGAACGACGTAAAAGAGAGATAACTGAATCCCTACCTCACTAGAATAGTGGTACCACGCTATTGGATGCTCAAGGTGTCGATTAGATGATCGTTTGGAGGGTTGAGAACCAATTCCACGCCCTCGATCGCTCGCTTGGGAAAAACCAACTTCTCAATGAATTTTCAAATCAATGAACGGATCTCTTCATTGAATTCCTGATGTCCAAAATAGCTCAATTAGACATATAACTCGACCAATTCGGGTCCGGACCGACACTGGACCAATGACACACAAAATAGATAAACCTAAGCCGTTAGATGTTGATTTTCATGCCGGTCACCAAATATAGTCAATATATATATCAAACTTCACTATTTTCTGAGTACATTCCAAAAATGACAACAAAAACGAAATCTAACGGTCGGATCAAAAATTAAAATTCGAAACTCAAAACACCCTAAAATGGCAACTTTCAATCCAGGCAAAATGAGATCGTGAAAAATATACCTTGACGATCCTTGCGACGAGACGAATCTAATGAGCTCAATTTAGGGTCGAATAGTGGCAGGAATAGTCGCCGGTGACAAAAACTCCGAAATGGCCAAAAATGGCATTTTTTCTGGCGGGGGAGCACGGTGGCTTCACAGGACCGGCGGCGTGGGCAGTAGGCGGTGTAGGGGAGCTTCGTCGGTAGCTGGCTTGGCCGGACGGTGAGCGAGGCGGCGGTGGCACTCCTCCTTGCGTCCCTTCGGCCGAGAGGACGAGAGAGAGAGTGAGAGTGAGATCGGGAGTGAGGGAGAGGGACGAGAGGGAGAGAGAGAAAACATATATATATTTAATTAGTTTTTTTTTTATAATATAAGGTCAAATGACCAATTTGCCCTTAAAAATTTGGGTTATTACATTCTCCCCTCCTTATAGGAATTTCGTCCCGAAATTCAAGTACAAAATGAGGGTATGAACAAGATCATGAGAAATAGTCACCGGAAGTGTAATGAACACTCGACTATAAAATTTAAGAGTATTAGCCGAACACGAGTTAACGAAAGTGTATAAAATAGAAGGTCCTCAGTCGGCATCAAAAACCCGCCAACATACCAAATCGCACAATGATATAGTCTAAGGATGTGTCCGAAGAAATACATAATCAAAAGATGACTCAATAATAGGTACAAGAATCTCAACACCCATGGTTGGAAACGACAGCCTCAAGTATGTGAGTGATCACAAGATAACGATAATAACCATGGTTAGAAGCTAAGAATACAGGACTCTGAATACTGATTGTAAGGCACCAAAACTAGAACAACAGACCGAATGTCAGATAAAAGAATACCGCCTCCCCTGATCAAACCAGATCAACAATCTCCTGGGACATACCCATTTCTCTGTAACTAGTTCCTGGTCCTAGACAATCTCCGAGTCGATGACTCTAACAAGAGTCTCATTTGAAGCACAGAACATGATCGAATGGAGTTTAAGACGAAGAACGAGAATCCTTGTGTTACAGGATACAAGATAAACGAGCTTAGAGGTCGAAGCTGACAAAGAGAGTTCAGTGGTTCACCACTATTTTCTGTTCTCCGATTAGAGAGAGGAATAATACAAAACACAAACCACTTCTAGTTAAACACAAGACTAGAGCACATAAACTTGAAATCACCAATGCAAAACATTAGTGCAAACCTCAATCTCAAAAGTAAGCATCCAAACATAAGAAATTTCAAAAGCATTTCAAATCTTTTATCCGGTATAATACCTCATTACAGAAAACCAAAATGAAAGCTGACCAAAGACTCTACAAGTCCTTGATGTAAAGAAAACTCCATGGACATAATCCAATGTCCCAAAAATATACATATATAACAATTGAAATTGACACTTAACGCCCCATAAATAAGGTTCTAACAGGATAGGCTGTCTGGTACCATCCTTGAGGGACGCCTATTTCCCGTGAAACCTCATTTCAATTTTTAATAAAAATAATTTGAAAACATTTTTGAAAACATTGAATGTAAAAAGTGTTGGGGCTAGGAATACTATACTAGTTCACGACATGGTTTCTCCCTTGCCAAAGGTAAACCACACTTGAACTCCGAGTATCCCTTTACAATATAGAAGTGGAATCCAACGGCTCTTAAGGTAAAATACATGGATAACCTCATCCCAATTGTCATTAACCATATAACAATAACCAGGTTAAATATAATTCAAACTAAATAAGGGAATTAGATTCAACTCAATATCAATATTTCGAAAAAGGTTTTATTCTATGCATATAAAATGAAAATCTCTAATAGTCACAAGCATTAACTTAAGGATGAGTTATACAAGATAACCATTTAGTAAAACAGACATGGAATGCATGAAAAAGACACTAGCATATTTTTCACAATCAACAAATGGACATTTATTATATAAACCGCACTTATTTGGTAAAATAACAAATGAGGCCATATTTAAATTACTATGGTCGATTTTTCTTTCAAAGCTGATAAAACATTTGTGCCTCAATCCGTATCACAACCAACACGATGGGGTTCCCCCCCTCCCTCGAAATGTCCTCCAAAGTAACCAAACAAGTTTCTCAAAACGTTGGAAAGTTCACGCTTCATATATATATATATATATATATATTTAAAGAGTAGTTTAGAAAATATTAAAGTGTGAAACATTGCCAAAATACTTTCTCAAAGTGGGTAAAACAAACACCAGTTCTTACTTAAATCCTTCAAAATAAATATTAAAAGTTCATGGAGGTTCATTTTAGTCATAATCAACTAATTAACATGTACATGGACTCCATACACTGGAAAACTAGAATCAAACCTTCAAGAAGAATATCACATACTCACGTGCACTACTCAAGGCTTGTCAAACATAAAGCTAATGCATATAACTCAATACTATTCATTAATTTGCAAATCAAAATTTTATCCTCCTCTCAAGCTATTCCCAACACTAGGGAGATTGGTTCAAACCAATTACACAATGTCCAAAGTCCAATTAACACAAGTCTTGCATAATCTAATGCAACTTGTTCACACTGCAAAAATTAAGTTAGCATGAATCATTACACTAAATAATCCAACGAACACCAAAAGACCATGCATCAATCAACAAGTTAAACCATATCAAATAAATTTTTGAAGAAATATGAAAATTTGGAACATCGAATGCACCAAGCACAAGTGACAAGCTCTATAAAAATCTAATCCAAAAATTTTAACTCAAACGTTTCCACCCAATAAGGATTTTTATAACTCAAACAGTCATGTCAATTTCCATTCTCTAAGCAATACGTTCTAGAAAAAAATCACAGGTATAAATCTTCAAACATATGTGTGAAGCTAAAGATTTTCCCAAAAATCATTTTTAATCCGCACCAAAGTCTACCGCCTAGCCAAACTTATGAATATTTCATTCAAAACTTTTATTTAAGTAACTTACATCCATTTATTTTTCAAATAAACTTGTGAAAGTATTCACTAAATCTCAAATCAAGTATTATGTAGGGATTGAAAATGCTTAGTAATCTACTAGGCCCAAAGTTTAAAATGGAACTTGAAAAGTTTGATTTATGAATATATATTTATAAAAACAAATTACTTTGGTCTAGAGGTCTTTCAAATCAACACTTCTAACGTAAAACAAAATATTGCTAGTACACAAACAAATTGGTGGCTTTGCAAAATTTAGTCTCAAGGTAGCATATTAATTTAAAACATTGTCTCCTTTGAAAAAGTGTACCACTTTTACCCAACTAATACTCAAGCTTAAAATCTTCATGATCTCTTTGAAAACAAACATGTCACTTTGATCAAACGCAAGGGCCTGCGTCATTCAAAATGTTAATTATCGACTTGGCATTTCCAAAAGTTTCAAAAGTAAATAACCTGGTTTTAAATCCTACCAACTCTCAACAAGTCAAGAATTTTCATTCAAAGAACCACAATAACAGAACTAGATGAAACTAGAAAAATGCAATTACCATAGTTAAACAATATCTCAAAATATCAGACTATCCACTCAATCAATGGGCATGCTATGTAAAAATAAAAGTATCACCAACATAAACACCCAATTATAGAATCAAGTCACAATGTATCCAAATCAAGTGATCACAATGATATCAATTCCAAGAAAGTACTATCTTAGTCTAGTGAATAACAATAAAGTCAAACCATATTAGGAAAGTGCAAACACCAAACCAGTGTATTACAAGTAAAAATCCCACAGAAAGTACAACCACAATCAAATACTGCAAACAAAAGTGATAACATAACCCGAGGGTTAACACATAGACAATCCACAAAAAGTCAAAACACAACAACCAAGGTACAAGATACCAGATTGCTACCTTAGAATCTACGAGGTTCATGTAGCCTACAACCTGAATAGACGGAAGAGTGCAAGAACGAACGTCCATTCGAAGCGAGAGATCATAATAAGAGTATACTTAAATAGTCTCATACCAACCCGACATATCTGAGACTAAAATTTTTGGGAAATCACCATCCCAAAGACACCAGAATTTCACTTTGGAGAAGTCTAAGAGAGGACTTGGAAGGAATAGGAGCAGAAGTAACTTATTTAGCCAATTTCTAAGTGATGTATAAGGTATTTATCAAAACTATTTCCCAAACATTTTTAAACACTAAAAATTAACACAAGCTCGATCCCAAACGGATTTGAAGCTATGCTTTGATACCAATTCTGTCACGACCCAAAAACCTAGGCCGTGACTTCTGATAATTTTGAGTTTAAACAAAGATAAATAAAGAATTTTATAAAATTCAGAGAAAACCAAGTACTTGGATTTTTCACTTTTGTCCTTGAATCATTAGAAGTTCTATATAAGGAGTCTATCTTTAGCTTGATTTATAAAAATAGATAGACTAATTAAAATTCAAGAAAATATAATCAAGTTGTACCGAAACTTGATTTAAATAAAAACTCTAATATTGATAAAAATAAAGTTCATAAATCTTGAGTCGGAAAGCCCAAAAATTAATTCACAGAGTTAGTCAAATTTCCAAGTACTTAAAACTTTGAAAAATATGCTCCTTAGGAACTATAGTATCCCACTTACACACCAAATTCTCAAATAACTGCAAATGCATCCTCATACATTAACTTAATAGAATCAATAAACTTGGCTAAACGATTAAACATGAAAAAGGATAGGACAAGGTATAGAGACCAACCAAAGAGGAATGAAAGTAAAAACAACAAACATAGGCCAAGCGGCTTTCCTAGCCATCGATACGACTGACTCGGATGAACTACCTGAAAGGGAGGAAAATAGAAGGGGTGAGCTCGAAAGCTCAGTAGGAAAGCTGTTACCTCGTTTAAAAACTTTTTTAGTGATGGAAAGCCCCTGCATGGTTAGTTTAATCTAAAATACTTTGCAAAACCATATGTGCATATATTTATAAAAACATCCAAAACCGATAGTCCATATGCACATACATATATATAGATGTACAAAAATATAATATCTCAAAACCAATCAGTCCACAAACATATGACACAAATCTACCCATACCCATAAGTTCACCACCTCTCATCAATGGAAACCAGAGTGTTGGCACTACGTGTGCCATACAGCCTGCCTGACACCTAACCCATAACAGGAGGGAAACACCCATGTGTCGCCTACCAAACCTGGAGGGGCAACCGCATTACCTATGCTTGCCAAATGGGGAGGTAATCAGAAGAAATACCTCACGTGGGTGCACGGACTCTGCACCATCGATGGGGCCGTAGCGCCACACTGTAAAACCCCATGATGCTAACCTAGGACTCATGTGTGATCCTATAACACGTGTACTCTGAACTGATGTGTAAAAGTAGCCATGCAGTCATTTAAGTTCAAATGATGCTCTGGTTTTTAATAAAATAGGTAATTAAATTTTGTAGAAAAATGGGCAGCATAACGGCCCTATTTTAACATATCCATAAATAACCTGCACTCAGAAAATTCCCAAAGCAATCCAGTATATGTAATACAACTTAATTCCACCAGATATTTCTAAAACAGTTCTAAAATTACATTTGTTCTCATATATTGCAGAAAATGAGTTTTATTCAGAACGATGTAAAAGAGAGGTAACCAAATCCTACCTCACTAGAATAGCAGTACCACGCTATTGGATGCTCAAGGTGTCGATTGAATGATCCGTTCGGAGGGTTAGGAACCAATTCTACTTCGCTTCGGAAAAACCAACTTCTCAACGGAGTTTTAAATCAACGAACGGATCTCTCCATTGAATTCCTAATGTCCAAAATAGCTCAATTAGACATATAACTCGACCAATTCGGGTCTGGGCTGACACCAAACTAGTGACACACAAAACTAGACAAATCTAAGCCGTTAGATATTGATTTTCGTGCCAGTCACCAAATATATTGTATATATATATCAAACTACACTATTTTCCGAGTACATTCCAAAAATGACAACAAAAATGAAATCTAATGGTCGAATCAAAAATTAAAATTCGAAACTCAAAATACCCTAAAATGGCAACTTTCAATCTGGGCAAAATGAGATCGTGAAATATATACCTTGATGATCCTTGCGACGAGAAGAATCTAATTAGCCCAGTTTAGGTTCGAATAGTGGCTAGAATAGTCACCTGTGACGGAAACTCCGAAATGGCCAAAAACGGCATTTTTCGGGAGCACGGTGGCTTCGCAAGACCGACGGCATGGGCAGTCAGCAATGTGGGGGAGCTTCGCTGGTAGCTGGCCTGGCCGGACAGTGAGCGAGGCGGCGGCGGCGCTCCTCCTTGCGTTCCTTCAGCCGAGAGGACGAGAGAGGGAGCGAGAGTGAGATCGGGAGTGAGGGAGAGGGACGAGAGGGAGAGAGATAAAACATATATATATTTATATATTTAATTAGTTTTTTTATATAATATAAGGTCAAATGACTAATTTGCCCTTAAAAAACTTGGGTTATTACATATATCGTTGATCAATTTCCTTGCTTCTTCTTTTTGATGAAAACAAGGAAGGAAGGAGATGACTAAATTGCATTTATCCATGGACAATACCATAGAAGCTTCAAATCCCACTAATAAGAATATTTGCTAAAGACCTTTCAAATGGTGGATCATACTTCATTGAACGACGGAGCGTGTCACCCTAATCCCGTCGAATGTTAATTTTTGCAAGTATTAGAGTTAATTTTCCAACAAAAAATTAAGATTGACAATTATCAAGACGAGAGTAGTGAAATTTTCCATTTAGGTATAAAGTTATGGTCAAGTCAAAAGTGATTATTATCGACCTAATCAGAGCTAGCTTTGCATCACAAACGATTTTACCTCACAGAGGGCCTCAACACTTTATGCTATAAAAATCAACCAGAGGAGAGAACACAATTCAGAGATGAAGTATAAAGAAAAAACTTGTGTCTAGCTTGGCACCTCCGAGTATGCCCGAGCTGATTCCAATTCAAGGGACCATGTATGACCAGTTCAGCTCGGCATCTCTGGATGTTCCTGAGTTGACCTAAATTATAAGAAAGCCAATATACCCAGCTCAGCACTTCTGGGCATTATCGAGCCAAGCTCAACCATAAGAAAATAATTCGGATTTGCTCGGTGTCTTCAGATGCTCCCGGGCATAGAGAAACTTTAAGGCTAAGTCAATATGCTCATGAACTTAGTGACAACTATCGTTGCAGTAGGTTCTGTGACAAACGCAGCCCAAGTAAAGTTTGTTTTCCCTCTAGGGAACCCCCTTGCTAATGTGGGGGGACGGAGGTAGTCAACCTCCTCAAGGAGCTGGCTTACCCTAAATGGGCAAGGACACGGCCAATAAGGCACGTGCTATTCCTCTGGCAGAACACTGCCAAAAAGTGCAGCAGCCACAAAGAAGGATTGGATGGAACACCCATTTCTGGGAGTAGAAGTCAAAATACTCTTCAAACACATATTTTCCTAACACGAACAGATTTTCGAGATTCAGTGTTTAATCATCTTGACTGAGTAGATGAATACGATGAAGACACAGACACATGGACTCCAAAGGACTCCGAGGCAAATAGTATAAATGATCTTAAGGATCAGCTTAATGCAAGAAGGGCAGCTTGGCAGCATGCTATAGACCAAGCTCTAAATCAATTGGCCAATGACGACCGTATCTAAATGATGCAACAACAAATCGATCAACTCATACATAAACAAAAGCTTTCTGACCCCGTTCATAACATCTTAATAGTGGCCGAGTCCCTATTTACTAGGGAGATTAACGTGGCCCTGCGACCTTCAGAATTCAAAACGCCAAGTATAAAACTCTATGACGGAAAATTTGATCCAGCACAATACATGGGGAGGTATTGGACGTGGATGACTATTGCCAAGGCCGACCAACAATATACAATGCATTCTCTCTTACATTCTCCAGGTCTACCTAGGTTTGGTTCAGGAAATTACGGACTAGGTCAATTAGCTCATTTGAGCAACTCTGTGAACAATTCGTCACACAATTTTTAGGATCTCAAACTCTAAAAAAGGGAAACAATTACTTAAAAACCATCAAACAAGGGAAAGATAAGTCTTTAAAAGATTATCTTAAACGTTTTGATGAGGCTATATTAGAATGCTTTAATTGTTCTCAAGAAGGGATTTTGTCAGCTGTTCAAGATGGATTATATGGTGGAAAACTCTTATGGTCTATATCTAAGAGGATGCCAACTACATACTTTGAATTCAAAGTCAAAACTCAAGAATACATTGGAGTATATGAGTACATAAGGGGATAAATGAAGAATAACTCATCTTGGAAAAATAAGAAGGATGGCAAGAGAAAGGACGAAGGAACTAGCTCTAAAGGACCCGAGCAGAAGAAGGGATAGCAAGATGCTTCGACAGAGCCAAATACATTCAAACTTTTCACTAGTAAATTTCAATCATATACTCTGCTTAACAGCCCTCGAGAGCAAATCCTTTTGCAGATTGAGAAAAAGAACTTGTTAACATTTCTCGAAACAATGAAAACCCCTCTAGAGAAAAGAAATGAATAAGTATTGCAAATTCCATCACAACCAAGTCATGGCACGTCTAAGTGTTTTCAACTCAAGCAATAAATTGTGATTCTAATCCAAGAGGGATATCTTCAAGAATATATTAGTAGAGTAGTCGCCGACAACAAAGAAACAACCAATCAAGTCTCCTAAAACATAGCTCCGACCCAACAAAATATAGGGGATAACCAAGGTCAACAAGATAGAGCAAGACCTCCCCTTGAGGTACACACCATACTGGGGGGACGTGTAATAGATTATACAATCAAGACACGAAAGGAATAAGTTCACTAAGCTTGAGAAGTTCGATATGATCATCAAATCAACATGGCCGAGCATATTGCAAAGTTATCGAAATTAAAAATTCCAACTATTTTGTTCACTGAGGATGAAGCTAAGTGACTTATTCATCCTCACAGTGATGCATTTGTAGTCATCTTGCTAATTGCTAATGGGAAAGTCTTCAGAATTTTGGTTGACACCGGGAGTTTAGTCGATATCTTGTTTGCGTAAGCTTATAGTAGGATAAATATTGGAGGTGCTACCCTACGACCCATCAATAGCTTACTTTACGGTTTCCCTGGCGAATGTGTCCAAGCAGAAGGAGTGATCCACCTCCCGGTAACTTTCAGAGAAGAGCAGAGCCAAATAACACACATGGTGAATTTCCTAGTTGTAGACTAGAGGTCGGCATACAATGCAATCATAGGTCAACCAACCTTAAATTCAATTCTAGCTATGGTATCCACCTACCATTTGATGATGAAATTTCTAGTAGGAATGAGAATTGGGATCGTCAAGGGAGATCAGAAACAAAAAAGAGGAATGCTCGTTGAGAATAGACTAGATTGAGCCACCTACACTAGAACTTGTCAAACACTTTGGCGACCTTGATCTAAAGGAATATCATCAAGAAAAAAAGAGGAACGCCTGTTGAGAATTTAGAATCTATTTCGATAGATGACCAACACCCTGATCGAATGGTCTAAATAAGATCTATATTACCATCAGACCTCTAAGCTTTCCTTGTTGAATTCTTGACCTTGAGATAATAGTCTACTAACTCAAGGTAGACCCATTCTTTCTTGACCTTGAGATAATAGTCTACTAACTCAAGGTAGACCCATTCTACAAATCGGTGATAAAAAAATGAAGGAAGTTCAATCTAGAAAGATATAAGGCAATTAACAAAGAAATCGAAAAATTATTGAAGGCAGAGTTCTTTAATGAAGCACAGTACCCAGGGTGGTTAGCCAATATTGTATTCATCAAAAAAGTAAATGGAAAATAGAGGGTATGCATAGACTTCACTGACCTTAACAAGGCATGTCCTAATGATTTGTTTCCCTTACCTCGGATTGATCAACTTGTAGATGCAACGGTTGAGCATAAACTTTAAGCCTCATGGACGCCTACTCGGGGTATAATCAAATCCGAATATGCCCATCCGACCAAGACAAAACTGCCTTCACAACTGATAGAGGCTTGTATTGCTATATTGTGATGCCTTTGGACTCAAGAATGATGGAGCTATGTATCAGTAATTAGTAAACATAATATTTTCAAAACAAATAGGGAAGACTATGGAAGTTTACATAGATGATATGTTGGTCAAACGCTTTAAAAAGGAAGACCACAAATTTAAGGGAAACTTTCGAAATTTTGCAAAATTACAAGATAAGGCTTAATCCAGTGAAGTGTGCATTTGGGGTTGGCTCAGGAAAATTTTTGGGATTTATAGTTAACCATTGTGGAATTGCAACAAATCCAACAAAAATACAAGCAATCCTCGATTTGAAATCACCTCGGACTACAAAAGAAATTCAAAAATTAGCAGGCATGGTTATAACGCTGAGCCGATTTGCAGCCCTCTCAACTGATAAATGTCGTCCATTCTTTCAGGAATTAAAGAATGGGAAGAATCTTATATGGACAGATGAATACGAATGCACTTTCTAAAAGATTAAAGAATATTTGGGATTCATTTCTAAGTTATTGAAGCCAAAATTAGGAGAAGACTTAATGCTATACTTAACTATTCTAAACATGCAGTCAGTGAAGAAGAACAAACCTAATCTCCCATTTATTATATGAGCAAAGCATTCTAGGGTGCTGAGAGTTGCTACCCTAAAATTGAAAAATTGGCCCTCGCCTTAATTAATCACCGTAGAAAGGAAGTTGCGTCCTTATTTTTAAGCACGTAGCATTCTTGTCCCAACTAGTCACCCGTTAAAACAAGTGCTCAAAAAGCCTGATGTCTCTGGACGACTCATAAAATGGGCCATCGAGCTCGGTAAATCTGAAATTAAATTTATGCCATGGGTGGCAATGAAGGGCTAAGCTTTGACAGATTTTGTAGCCGAATTTACTTACCTAACCAAGGCAACAACCGAGCCTAACTTACCAAGTGCATCAACAATGATTGATCTTGTCATCCTTCCTAAGCCAACTGATCCCACTTTTGTCTGGCAACTTCATGTTGATGGACAATCAATTCTAGCGGAAGTGGAGCCGAACTTGTCTTAAGAGACCTGGATGGGGATAAAATTAGCTACGCCTTAAAGTTTGGTTTTAACACCACAAATAATGAGGCAGAATATGAGGCATTGTTAGCAGGTCTTAGGTTGGCAAAAGAACTAAATATTGAACACCTGCACATTTTCAGTGATTTCCAACTTATGGTGAACCAAGTCTTGGAAGAGTTCCAAGTGAAAGAAGAAAACATGGCGGCTTACCTGGTCAAGATGAAGGGAATGCATAGAAACTTGAAGTGGTACTTATATCTCAGATTCCAAGGCAGAGAACTCCAATGTAGATGGCTTAGCTAGGCTTGAATCTGGCTTTGGGAATGATATGCAAAGACAGGTGCCAATAGCATATTTGGCTATGCCAAGCATCACAACTCCCGAAGTTCTCTAATGTGTCGATGAACAACAAATTTCTTAGACCAATCCTATCAAGAATTATTTGGCAACATGATAACTTCCTAATGACAAGAACAAGATAAGAAGAATCAAGTACCAAACAAATCGATATTTGATCACCAATGGCAGACTATTTAAAAGATGTTATTCATTTCCCTATTTAAGATGCTTACAACCAGATAAAGTTAATTATGTAATAAAGGAGATTCACGAAAGGGTGTGTGATAATCATTTCGACAGTCAATTACTCGCTCTAAAAGCATTGCGCTAAGGATATTACTAGCCTACTATGAAAAAAGACTGTAATAACTTCGTCTAATACTACTATAAATGTCAAAGATTTGTCAAAATTTTGAAATAACCACCAGAGCCTTTAACCAGTATAATTAGTCCTTAACTATTCACTAAATGGGAATCGACATTATTGGGCCTCTACCTCTTTTCTGAGCTCAAGCAAAATTTGCTATTGTAGTGACGAATTAGTTTACAAAATGGGTTGAGACTGAAGTCATGGAAAAAATAATTGAAGCAAACTGCACCAACTTCATATATAAAAACATCATTTGTCGTGTTGGCATTCCCCATTCCATAGTCACTAACAATGCCAAGTAGTTTGACAACCTGAAACTAAAAGATATGTGTAAAAGAAATGGGGATTCACAAATCATTCTCCATACTAGGCCATCCATAAGCCAATGGTCAAGTTGAAGCCACGAACAAAATCATCAAGAAAAATATCAAAAAACAGTTGAAGAGACTCAAAGGTGCTTAGGTAGACGAGCTCCCCAAAGTGCTTTAGGCATACAGAATAACAAGCCGAACTACGACAGGTGAAACCCCATACTTTTTAACATTCAGCACTAAGGCTGTGATCCTAGCCGAGGTCAGTCTCCCCAGTTATCGAGTCGAGGCATACAAAGAAGATGAAAATGGAGAAGAGCTTTTGGTCAACCTCGACCTTCTAGAGAAAAAAAAAAAGAGATGACACACTGATACGATTGGCTACCCAAAAAGAAATGGTAGCTAGGTACTACAACTCACATGTAAAGGAAAGAAAGTTTGTTCTAGGTAACATAGTATTGAAAAACATTTTTCCTAACACCCAGGAGCTAAGAATTAGTGTATTCAGTCCAAACAGGGAAGGCCCATACAAGGTGACGAAAATTGTCCGACCAAGTGCCTACTAGCTTGAAAATATGGGCGGTAAACCCCTGTTGTATGCTTGGAATATTGAACATCTGAAGAAATACTATCAATGAAGAACTTAGTATTTTTTTCACATTTTCACCCAAAATTGTATTCCTATTTGGGAATTACATTAATGAAGCAATTTTTGCACTTCTACTATTATCTATTTCTTCCAAAATTTTTTTATGTATTTAAAAGAAAATAAGGGGGCAAAAAGATAACAAGATATCTGAAGCCCCACATAGTTTACTTGCATATATTTTGTTCATTTTCCCCTATTACTAGGCTTAATGATCAACAATAAAGCTTAGCTATCTGCAGATCTGTGAAGTAGTAAATAATAGATTCTGATTTCAAGACTTGGATCTCACTAATGCATATACAAGACCATCATTCTCATGTAGGTCTTAGTAGTTGATTATTGCACAATCAATCCCAAATAATGATCCATTCAGATTCAATTCCCAGACGCAAGAATTATCTAAAAAATTAAAATTCTATACTAAGGAAGATAACACTTGAAAGACCCCTAAGTCTAATTTCGAGACCTAAATTATTATGATAAAAAAGAGAATCATTCTCATAAAGAAGAAATATAAGCACAAATCAAAATTAATCAACATAACTATGGTGAGTGAACATTCGAAATAAAGTATACTTGTTGAAAAACAAGAGATCATGAAATTGACCAATTGATAACCATAAAGCATAGGAAGTTCATACATTCATTTCAAGACAAAGTTTGGTCGTCCACTTCAAAACATAAGCATGAGCATAAAGTCATCAAAAGGAAAGCAATAAAATGAGTTCAATCTAGCTAGAAATAAAGTAAGAGTATGAAGCCCATGCAGGGTTAAATTAAACATCCAGCCCATGCGATGAAAAGTCACATAGAGGAAGAGCAAAAAGCACTAAGAAATGAAGGACGAAAAAAAATTAGCTCTGTCGTTTTAAGCAACTGCCATCATCCTATCCTTCATGAGATGTCCCAGCCCTATCCATGGTTGGACCACCAGAAACAACCTCGACTCTCGTATAGCCCTACTCGGTAGTCATCATGTCAATCACTGCTTAATCTTGTTCATGCCCAACTTCATCATCATGGAGAGCCTCAATAGGAGATTTTGGTGTCCCTACAGCAGATGCGGAGTCTTCCTCAAGGTCATACATAGACAAGTTGATTTCTGGATAACGCGATTTCTTTTCATCTTTGAAGTTGCGAGAACTGTGAATGACTGCTTGCTTATAAAACCCTGAGATATTGAACTCTTCAAACCAAGCCTCTATGGCTTCATTGACAGCAATTTGACAAACATCTTCAATCTATTTAGCATGAGAATTTTTAAGCCCGTCTACTTCTTGAGCTGATATCTCATATTGACGCTTAAGAATAGATAACTCACTCTCTCTTTCTTGCAAGAGAGCTTCATATTCTTCTTAAGCTTTCCGATAGCTTCATTGAGCTTAGCATCAGTAGTGCTCAACTTTTCATTGAAAGAACGTTTAATATCACGTAAGCATTCGTTCTCTTTTTTTAATTTCTAAAGAGTGGCGAATGGCCCAATCTAAGTCAGTAGAAGGCTAACAAAAAGAAAAGAATGGGAAAAATTAAAACACAGAAAGTGAGAACAAGCTTATTTGGAAAACCAGGTGAGTATATGAGGATATATTCGATTAAAACTTACTTCACAAATTTTGATATAAGCATTTAATATTAAGTCAGGAACCGACAAGTTAGATCGTCTCATATAAGACTTTTCTAGTACACAATGACAAAAAAGATCAATTATTAGAGCATAATATTTTCGGCCGGTTGCCTTATCAATGCGCCCAACATAACGATCACAACTAGATACTCCCTTTTCTTTATCCTCAGTACTACAACAAAAAAACCTCTTTCATAACGTGCGAAGAATGCTATTAAAGGGCTTTTATAGCATTTTAGTGCATGTTAAGACAACTCCCGCTATTAAAAGCTTCCCCTCACCCTTTATAGCATTTTCTGCATGCTATCGTGTCTGCCATCAAAAAGCTCTTTCATTGCCTTTTTTAACTATTGTATGAGCTCTTTAATGGTATTCATTAAACGCTATGAAAATGGTTTAATAGCATTCCTAAATGCTGTAAAATGCTTTCATAACATTCTTTGAATGCTGTAAAAGAATTTTCATAGCTTTTTTTGCCTATTGTAAATTTGTTTTTATAGCTTTTTTCTATTGCTATTTTTTATTTATTGTTATTTTGATTTTTTTTTAAATTTCATTTCAATTAATTGTTCATCTAACAATTTCATATATATACATATATATATATGTAACATTCTATAGATAAATTTTAATAAGATTTAAATAATAATTTTAATGAGGTAATTCACAGATACATATAACACACTTTTATATAACATAATATATATATATATATATAAAATTAACGATATTCTAATAAATAGAGTTACATATAGTTGTTTCATATACTCTCTAAAGTTTTACATAATATATGACCACAATCTAAAGTAACACAAAAGTCTAAATACAATTATCAAAAGTTCCTCATAAAAGGTTTCCAAGACTAATTATCATATTGAACTTGTGCTCCAAATGTCGTTTGTTCACCAATATATAGATAATACAGATATTTCTATTGCTATTTTTTATTTATTGTTATTTTGATTTTTTTAAAATTTTGTTTTAATTAATTGTTCATCTAACACTGTATATATATATATATTTTATATATATATATATATATATATATATATGTAACATTCTGTAGATAAATTTTAATAAGATTTAAATAATGCTTTTAATGAGGTAATTCACAAATACGTATAATGCACTTTTATATAACATAATATATATATATATAATTAACGATATTCTAATAAATAGAGTTACATATAGTTGTTTCATATACTCTCTAAAGTTTTACATAATATATTACCACAATCTAAAGTAACACAAAAGTCCAAATACAATTATCAAAAGTTCCTCACAAAAGCTTTCTAAGACTAATTATCATATGGAACTTGTTCTCCAAATGTCGTTTGCTCACCAATATATAGATAATACTGATGCTGTAATTGAACAAAAACCACAAATTAAAGTAAGATGATAAAGCCATAAGTTGAAAAATAAAACTTGATAAGCAATAAAACAAACTACCCATAAATTCAAGAAATAATTATTTTTAGCCAACTACTAGTATACATGCATACTAGAGATAAAAGATAACTTGTAATTAAAAGGCAACTTCAATAACATGGACAAGAAGATAACTCATGATATAGAAGTCATTGACACAAGGGAACCCCAAGGAGAAGTCCAATTGTTAAATGATAGAAACTTTAAAAAAGAAAAAAAGTTAATGAACCTTTCTTATCAAAATATAAGCTTCCCCAAATACAATCTGCCTTGTGCAAATTAGAAACCCAGAAAATAAAAAAAGAAAACCTGCAACCAAGAAAAAAAAGAGAGTTTTATAAGGATATCAGGAGAAACACAGAGAACTAAAACCAGTTTTAATATTATGCTCAAATATTATTTTACCTCAAGCGGCCTATAGTCTCTAGTAAGTATACAGTAGTAAAACTACTCCATGCATGATCCAAAAATACTACGACTGGATTGAATATCAACTCAGCTAAAGCGAAGCATGAGTAAGGTATAACATGAGACTTACAGAAAAAATAGCCACCCCGCCCCCCACTTTCTTAGATGTTAGGATTTTGACCACTATCTTTCTTGCATAAGATATAAATTCGTACTTGAAATGACAATTTTGTCCATAGATTGCAAGGAAAAGCTTCTATATCTTTCCTCTGGAACATCAACGAATGTAATATCAAAGATCACAGAAAACTGCCAATATAGGAACATAATGGTGATATAAACTAATTTAGTGGTACCAAATAACCAATAAACAAGCACACTAAATTAAGTAGTATTACTGATACAAATTCTCTCATAAAAACTTACCAAGTCCTATTAGAATTGCACCAGATGCTTGCATGTGACCATAATAAACAAATTATTCATTATTCATTTTCTAAGTGAATTTGACAATGAATGTGAAAACAAATATAAAATACAATACCAAAAAAGTAGAATCCAATTGAACAAACAAGATATTATCACGGTAAAATATATAAAGATAAAGCATTACTCAATATGAATCACAACACCGAAATAGAGATGCAAGAAGGGATTAAAATTAAAGCTATATCTTTTTCAAAAATAATATTACATCTTACATTGCCATTTTTATTCCAGATGTCGCAAATTCACTAGAAGTATATGAAAAATTAAGCTCTACTTTGGAAAATCTGTCTTCATGTTAGTATCAATCAAGAACACTAAAAAAAGTAAAGGTCCTATAAGGAACAAAGATACTATGGGGCAAAAAGATTAGCATATAAAAAAGCAAGTATACAAAAGTATGTAAACAAGAAATTTAATCATGTACTAGCATACCTGAATGCAACAAAGTATTTTCACTAAATACAGAATCAAGAAATTGAGTGTATAAAAGTAAAGATCTTGAAAGGCAGAGAAGATTCTATGGGGAAGATTTTTAATTATATAGAATTAAAAACTGAGTACATAAACCTAGGAAAACAAAATATATATTCTTGTCCTAGCATTAACAGAATACACCAAAGTGTTTTCCAAAAAATGTAAACGCAATCTTGGGAAGTTATAATTTGGAAAAACAAAAAAGAGAGATCAACGAATTCAAGGGAGCTAAAGAGAAGTTGGACGCGAATTTGTTACTTGCCTACACACTCATGATCTCTAATATGATCATCCAAAGAAATCAGAAAGAATCAGAATCCCAAATATAGATTCAATATAGTTTCATGCAAAGAAAATTGGTTACTCTTTTAGTGACTCTGTCCAGCCATACTTCCTGCCAAATCAAATTCCACTTTCATAAGAACAAGTATATTTCCATCAATAGAATATACATATACAATTAAATCCCAAATCAGCATCCACACTTCAAACATTACAATCAATACCCATAACTAACCAAACTGAGAATCGAATAGAGAAATACTAATAATCAGAGATTGAAAAAAATCAAAGCAACACAAAACAAGAACTTACCTCAAATCAAAACAGGGGTTTCACAAATAGGCGCCTTTACGAGGTTGGAAGGGTCGAGAAAGATGATGGGTTCATAACTGGCCTCCGATGAGTTGGGTGCCTCGTGTTGGAGCCGGGAGGAGAAATGAGCACGGGTTGGGTTCTTTAGGTGAAATAAGGTGTGGCCTTCACGAGGAGATGAGCAAGTAAGTAAGCACAAGAAGGGATGCGCAAATTCAGTTCTTCTGGTGTGTCAAGGCTGCACTTGGCCTTCACGAATAGATGATCAAGTTCACCTGGGAAGTGTTGCGTGAGACTCAAGAAAGACAGAGAGATGTGCGTTTAATTGTGGGGCAAAACTTGGGGGTTTCGTGAATAAAAATTAGCGGTTCATGTAGGCCTGCTTGATGGTTGAATTTGAGAAACTTAGCAGGCGATAAGTCTCTTGGACTAAGCTTGTACTACTCAGTTATCAGGAAAATATGTCCCAGTAAGCTTGAAGAGATTTGACTTGGTACTTCGTTTTTTTCCTCTTGGAGTAACTTTTTTTTTTTTTTTTTTTTTTTTGAAATTAAGTTCGTTTGTTTTCATTGAGTAATTGTTTTTACAATTAAAAGTGTGGCATGCCGCGTGGAGTGAATTTGTTTTGATTTTAAATTTTCAGTCAAAATTTGAGTGGGGGTAATGTCCCGCCGAAGTGTTCTAATAAGTAAAATGAAAATTTTAATATTAGCTGGTAACCTTTTTTTAAGGACGCTATCCTTTCGTGCTATAATAGGTCAATATTGTTGTAGTGCAGACTGTTTACGTTTCTTGGAATCGTGAGGTGAAGCAATAGGTAGAGGAGGAACCCTGATTGAAACAACATTTGTCGGCTCGCAATTTGTCTCAACTGGTTCTCAAGAATACTCATTTCTCCATCTAGAGCTAAAACCATGTCTTTCCCCCCGTATCACCTCACGAAAAGCCTCTTCATTGCTTAGAGGAAGATTCACCTTAAATCTCATGAGGTCAAAAGAAAGCCTTATCAACCTATCCAAAGCTATGTCTGCACAATAAAGAAGATTTAAATAATAGTATTTCCTCTGTAAAAATATATATTTATATATATATATATGTGTGTGCGCGTGTGTGTATGTGTATGTACACATAAGATAATATAGCAATAAAATCCAAGCCCTTTGTATCACCTAAGGAAGAGCTCTCTATAATTTGAACTTCACTAAAATACCCTAAACCTATTGGAGTTAGAGAAGGGATGTCAACAGCTAAAGAAAAAGAATTTGTAAAAGTACGGGGTAGAATGCTCAACCAAGAAGGCTCAACCCAGAAGTCTCATCCCTAAACTCAACATTATCAACGACCTTAATTCCATTCGTTGGCTCCATGTTGCCATTGGACTCACACTTAATCTCAAGTGCCATAATTTCAGATGGGTTAGGATTCGCAACAATACGTGCTTCAAACTCTATACAGTTATTAAATGAGAACCAACCTACATACTCAAGAACATTAGGTTACAAGAGATATTTTACGTCTTTTGACATATTATCAAGATCTCTAATACGAGTGACATGCTTGTAAGCAGCATTGCTCAAAGAATCCAAAGATGAGACCCAACAGTTGGGATGTCTAAAATCAGTTAGAATTAGAAGAAAATCAAAAGAAGAATAACTAGCTAAACCCTCGATTCCTCTCGAGGTGAAAAATCATTCATTCTTCCAACCTTTACCCAAGTCTGATTGGCTAATGATGGACGATCCATCCAAAGATTAGAGATAGTAAAAACTAGGCATCTTTGGAGATCTCTTAAGAGTGAATCATGCTTTGAATTCTTCCAAAGAAAGGTTAGAAAATAGTTGTGTGTGATGCAATATATCACGACCCAAACTCCGGACCAGTAGCAGAAGAGGAATTTCACAAGTGGAAATTCTTAATTTGTTTTAGAAAATTTTAGAAACTGCAATTTTTCAGAACAACGACAACTAGTTTAAAAACGATAGCTTCTGTAAAAGTTTACAAAAATAGTTCAAATTGTGAATTCCCATAGTTTGTGATCACCACTAGACATAGATTGTTAATAATATTAATAAAATGTACATATGCATCACCTAGCATTGCAGCAACTTACCAGTAATCTAAATACCACGATGCGAAAATGGAATACAAATGTGTGATCTTATAGTAGATACAACATATCATAGAGTATGTAATAACCATGCATCAAGTGTATCAAGAAATCATACTTTAAAACTCATTGGTATTACTCCAGGATTTACAAAAAATTGGGCAGTTGCAATTTTCCAAAACTAAAACTTTTAAACTTGCATAAAAATCATACAAACTAATCCCTGAACAATCTAATATATCTCAATAGTTCACAAAATATCCAATCAAATTATTAAAATCAATGAAATTCTATAATTTCAAAAAATAGGTCATAATGCACATTTTAAATCAAAATAAGTATAAAACTTGGTAATTGAACCTTTACCTCGCCTGGATAGCAAGAATAAGCTATCGGCGCCTGTAGATTCCCCGTTGGTCACCCGGTCACTCGAAGGGCTATTTCAGGATTCTGTAAGCGCACTTTGAGGGGTGACTTTTCAAACGAAATCTCAAATTACGAAACGGAGGCTACCACTGAATTCAGAGCACCTAAAAATTTTGGGTTAGACATATAATTCGATTAATTTGGGCCCTGGACCCATGGCACGCAAATCGAGGTAAAATCTCAAGCCTTGCGTCTTGGAATTCGTGCTAGCTCAAAACTTATTGATATTTTATATCAAAACTCGTATCTTGACCTTACTTTGTCCATTTTCGAAGTCTAATTTCAGTTTCGAGGCCTCTAGCTTAAATTTATGCTTAATTAGAAACTGATTAGAAAAGTTACTAATACTATTTTCTAAAAATATTTAGATAAACGCCACAAAATTCAGATCAGATTTTCTCTCAATCCTTACATCCAATTTCCACACATCTACCATTCTTTCTCCTATCTTAATCCATATTTTCATCCCATAAAGTTTCATGAGCATTGGATGAACATAGAAAAAATAATTGCACAAATACCACTTTTTGTGACGAACATGACATAAAAAGTTTTAGGAGCTCACCGGAGCTTCTTGGCCAGAAATTCGTGACCATGGAGGATTTACCCAAGTAGGGGAGCTTGGGCTTTGATTTGGCAGCGGTGGGTGGTGGTTAAAGGAGGTGGAACGGCAAAAATTGGCCGAGAACAGCCGCAGCTTCGCGAGCTTCTCCTCGAGGCTAGGCGGCACGGCGGGCTCCGGTGACTGGCGGCGGAGCTGCGTTTGGCCGTGGGGGAGGTGCTCTGGCTGGAGCTCGGCGTGGGTTGGGGCCGGTGGCTGGCGGTAGGCTGCGCAAAGAAGGAGCGGAGCGAAAAAGAAGAAGAAGAGGGAACACGTGAGAGGTTAGGGATTTTGGGCAAGTTGGGGGCTTTGTGACATGTGTCACTTAATAGGCTGGTCAAAATAAGTTTTTAAAATTGTAGTATGGCCCATTTTTCAATTTTTGTCTTCATTTAAGTCCTCAAAAATCTTATTTTGTCCCAAACTTCAAATATTTCTCTCACTTTAGCCCAAATCTGAATTTAATTCAATTTCAACCTCTTTTATTTATTTTTAGTTCCCAATTTTTGAAAAGATCAAAATACCACTTATAAAAATCAAGGTTTTTACATCCTCCCCTTCTTAAGAGAATTTCATCTCGAAATTCAGAGTACAAGGTATGAATCAAGATACAACCTCAAGTTGAAAGTTAAACAAATGAAAATACTTTTCATACATCTCGGTCTCAAGTTCTCAAGTGGCTTTTTTTTCCTTATGATGTTCCCAAAGAACCTTGACAAGCAAAATCTCTCTATTACGAAGCACCTTGAGTTCTCTTCCCAATATTCGAACTGGTTGCTCCTCATAAGTCACATTCTCTTAGATAGGCACTTTCATGTATTGGATAGTATGAGATGGGTCAGGTATATACTTCTTGAGCATTGAAGCATGAAATACATTGTGTACTCGACCCAATTGTGGTGGTAGATCCAGACGATAAGCAACAGGCCCAATTTTATTAGTGATCTCGAACGGTCCAATGTACCTTGGAGCTAGCTTCCCTTTAACTCCAAATCTCGTGACTCCACGCATTAGCGAGACTTTCAAGAATACCCTGTCACCCACATCAAACTCTATCTGGCATCTTATGGGGTCTGTATAGCTTTTCTGGTGACTCTGAATAACCTTAAGTCTCTCTCTGATCTTGTTAACCTTCTCAGTAGTCTCTTGTACTAGCTCTAGCCCAAGACACGCTCCTTTGCATCAGCCCAATACAAGGGCGATCTGCATAGTCTTCTATATAGTATCTCATATAGAGCCATGCCAAAACTGGTTTGGTAGCTGTTGTTGTAAGCAAACTCCACCCATAATGAATGATCATCCTAGCTTCCACCAAAATCTAGTATACATGAGCGAAGCATGTCCTCTAGAATCTGTATAGTTCTCTCAGATTGGCCATCTGTCTGAGGATAATGGGCTGTATTGATATTCAGTTCTATTCCTAAAGCTCTCTACAAAGCTCTCTAGAACTTTGACATAAACCTTGGATCTCTGTCAGAAACTATGCTTGACAGTACCCCATGTAAGTGAACAATATTATCCACATAAAGACAACTAAGTTGTGTGAGTGAAAAGTCAATCCTGATCGGTATAAAGTGGGCGGTCTTTGTCATCCGATCAACTATCACCCAGACAACGTCATTCTTCCTTCGAGTTCTTGGTAGACCTGTTACAAAATCCATAGTGATTTTATCCCATTTCCATTCCGGGATAGGTAAAGGCTGAAGAAGTCCAGCTGGCCTCTGGTGTTCTGCCTTGACTTGCTGACAAGTCATACACTTAGTTATAAAAGTAGCTATATCTCGTTTCATGCCTTTCCACCAGTACTGCCTCTTCAAATCATGGTACATCTTAGTGCTACCAGGATGTACTGTGAACTTAGACTTATAAGCCTCAGTTAGAATATTCTCTCTAAGATGATGGTCATTGGCTACAACCAATCTTCTATTAAAAAGCACAAACCGTTCTCTATTGGTACTCCAACTATCTAACTGCTCACCATTCTAAATTTGGTTCCAGATCATTATCAGTTCTTGATCTTGCTACTGACTTTGTTGTGCTATCTAGAGAAGTGATGGTGTAATAACAATATTGTTGATACAAGTAGTTTTACTATTTTTGCTGTACTCCAAGTTGTAGTCACCAATGGTAACTGAATTTTTCCAATCTTCTAGGATCAATGAAGCAAGCATGTTATGAGATTTCTGCTCAAAGCATCAGCTACAATATTGGCCTTCCCAGGATGGTACTGAAGATCGAAGTCATAGTCCTCCATATACTCTACCCATCTTCTTTGTCTTAAGTTTAAGTCTCGTTGAGTAAGCAGATACTTCAAACTCTTACGGTCAGAAAAAATCTCAAACTTCACACCATACAGATAGCAACTCCAAATCTTAAGAGCAAAGAGTACCGCTGCTAACTCTAAGTCATGAGTGGGATAGTTCTTCTTATCTGGCTTTAACTGCCAGGAAGCATAAGCCACTACCTTGCCATTCTGCATTAAAACACATCCCAATCCTGAACCAGAAGCATCAGCATACACAACATAAGGTTCATTATTATTAGAAATAGTAAGAACAAGTGCAGTTGTCAATCTCCTCTTCAATTCCATGAAAGCTACTTCGCAATAATCATTCCATACAAACTTGATATTCTTTCTTGTCAACTTTGTCAAAGGCATCGCAATTCTCGAGAAATCCTCAACAAAACAGCGGTAATAACTCGCTAGACCAAGAAAACTTCTTATCTCAGTTACACTTTTTGGTCTCTCCTATTCTAGAATAGATTTTATCCTAGAAGGGTCAACCGAAATTCCTTCATGAGATATAATGTGTCCTAAGAATTTCACTTCCGTCATCCAGAAGTCACACTTAGATCTTTTGGCATAAAGTTGGTGGTCTCTTAGGGTTTGAAACACAATTTTCAAGTGCTTAGCATGTTCTTCTTGAGTCTAAAAATAGATCAAGATCCAAATAAGGCCTGAATATTCTGTTCATAAGGTCCATGAATGCTGCTGGAGCATTAGTTAGACCAAACGACATAACTAGGAACTCAAAGTGACCATAACAAGTCCTGAATGCAGTTTTCGGTATGTCCTCCTCTCGGATCTTTAACTGATAATAATCAGATCTAAGATCAATCTTGGAAAAGAATCTAGATCCACCAAGTTGATCAAACAGTTCATCAATCCTTGGTAAAGGATATTTGTTCTTCACCGTTAGCTATAACAGTCTTCTGTAATCCACATAGAGCCGAAACATTCCATCAGCTTTCTTAGCAAATAGGACAGGAGCACCCCATGGAGAGGTACTACTCCTAATGAATCCCTTTGATAAAAGATCATCCAGCTGACTCCTCAACTCAGTCATTTCTGCTAGAACCATGCGATAGGCTCGAATAAAAACTGGCCGAGCTCCAGGAATCAAATCAATGCAGAACTCGATCTTCCTATCAAGTGGTAGTCCCGGAAAATCCTCGGGGAAAACATCTGAAAACTTGCTAACCACTGATATCCAAGGGTACTGATCGACAGTTCCCATCTCACCATCGATGGCAAATAAATTCCCATAGTACTCTAGTTTCTTCCTTCCACCTATACAAGCTTTCAAAATAGGACTCGGTTTCAAAGGATTCAAATGAGCTTGGTAAATAATAGGATACCCATCCTTTGGAAAAAGAGTCACTCTCTTGTTGAAACAGTCAACAGTTGCTTGGTATTTGGATGGCCAATCCATACCGAGAATCACATCAAATTGTTACAAAGGCAACACAACCAAATCTGCTAGTAGCTTCTTACCATCAATCACAACAAGACAACCATAACAGATAGTAGAAATATCAGTAACTCTACCATGAGTGTTCCCAAAGTCAACACATGATCTAACATAGAACATTCCAATCCCAACATTTGTGTAAACAACATTGAGATAAAGGAATGAGAAGCACCAGTATCAAATAAGACATGAGCCCAAGAGTGGGAAATGAGGATCATACCATCAACAACACCTCTGCCAGTATGGTTATGAGCCTCGTCTACCTCAGTAACTGCATAAGCTTGACTAGAAGTTTTGCCTTTCCCTTTGTTTCCCCTTCCTTAGCCAGGGCAGCTGCTACTAGTTCTTGGACTGGTACTAGCATATCCACATCCTCCTTGGTTCCCAGAACTTTGTGGAGTCTGGAAATTCTGAGTATAGCCCTGGTTGTAGCCCAAACCTTGTGGCCTATACTGATAGTAGTACTGAGAACCATAAGGCTGCTGGTAACGAGTAGAAGTGAATGCTTGAGATTGAGTCTGAGATTACACTAGTCTTATCTGATTGCCCAGAAAAGGAACTGAGGCATTTTGACTTCCCTGTGGTCCTCCTTGAGACAATGGAGATTTTTGTTGGGGGTAGGGGCAAGCTTTCTTTTGGTGGCCTTGTTGTCCACAATTGAAAAATCCATAAGGTCCATAGCGACCTTTTCCTGAAGAGCCAGTACTGTTGCTACTCCCACTGTTCTAAGAGTTTTTCCCTTACTATTGTCCATGGTTCTTCTTGTTCATCTTTCTTCCATTGCCCTTGTTTCTTACATGATCCCTCTTTGTTGACCGATCATCAAGAAAAGCCTCAGCTATTTAGGCTGTAGCAACTAAGTCAACAAGATTGTTGAAGGGTTGAATGACAATCTTCTCCAAGATGGCTGGCTTCAAAGCCTCTATGAACATGATAATTTGGAGGGTAGGATCTGTTCTACTGCATAGACATATTGTGCTAACTCCATAAACCGCACATAGTATTCATTCACCATTATGTCACCCTACTTGAGCCATTCATATTCTCTAATCATGGTAGTTCTATGACTAGCATTAGCATACTATTCTCTGAACAGTCCTTCAAAAGTATCGCAAGTCATACCAGTCACATCCTACGTCAACTTGACCTTCTCCCACCAATTGATAGCTCCGTTAGTGAGCTTGTAAGTACGAAAGGTTACTTGGAACTCAACAGGTGTTCCAACAGTAGCAAAAGTCTTCTTGATGTCTCTAAGCCATCTCTCAGCCAAAATGGGATCAAGTCTCCTATCAAATAATGGCGGATTGAGCTTCATGAAGTCTTTAAAAAAATTAGCCTGACGGGCCTCAGGGTCTCGTTGCATCCTTAGACCCGGTAATGCTCTTAAAGCATCATATAATTTTGCCAGAGTGTCAGGGATTTGTTATTATGGTAGAGGTGTTTCAGCCCTAGGCTCTTGCCTCGGTATTCTTCTCTTAGGAGGCATTATAGTTCTATATTCATATACTAAAATATTAGTGAGACAGTGATGCAAGTACTTTTGAAAAAAAGTCACAATCTAGTCTAATAATGTCATATCTGAGGTAATTAAACCTCTGCTCTGATACCAAAAAATCTCTGTCACGACTCAAACCTCAGGCTAGTGGTAAAAAAGAAATTTCATAAGTGGAAATTCATAATTTGTTTTATAAAATTTTAGAAACTACAATTCTTCAGAAAAATGACAACAAGTTTAAAAATGACAACTTGTGTAAAAATTTACAAAAATAGTTCAAATTATAAATTCTAATAGTTTGTAATCACCACTAGACATACACTGTGAATAATAATAATAAAATATACATATGCATCACCATCGTCATCACAAGTAAGTATAATAGATAATACAGGCTAAATCTAAAGTACGAGCCTTAAATATTATTACAAATCCAAAATGAGTTTCTAAGTTGTTACCAACTACCAAACTAGTAATAATCTTCCAGTCTTAGTCACTCATCTTCGGAGTTGCCCAAGTCACACTGTACACCACCTGAAAGGGAAAAGATAAGGGGGATGAGCATTTACATGCTCAGTAGCAATTCAGTTACTTTTTTTGTATGAATGCAACTTTTCAAATCTACATGGTTAGTACTTTTCCAAAATCAATTTATAAAACAAGTTTGCAGGTAATCAAGACCATAAGTAATCATGCAATCAAAATCAAAACCAAAATCATAATCATGTTGTACATATCATAAATCAATGAAGCACAAGTATATGTATGAGTTCTCATCCTCTCATCAAGGTCCTGTAATACCTCTTTAATAGAGGTACCCAGCATCCTGACACAACTTAGATGTGCGTCAGTAACTCCTACGCAGGGGCCTAAGTCTCTCACCTAGTGCTGCATCACTTTGCAAGCGATCTAAATACCATGATGCTAAAATAGAACTCAAGTATATGATCCTATAATAGGTACAACATATCATAGAGTATGTAATAACCATGCATCAAGTGTATCAAGAAGTCATACTTTAAAACTCAGTGGTATTATTCCGGGATTTACAGAAAATTGAGTAGCATAACGGCTGCATTTTTCCAAAACTAAAATTTTTAAACCTGCATAAAAATTATGCAAACCAATCCCTGAACAATCCAGTATATCTCAATAGTTCACAAAATATCCAATCAAATCATTAAAATCTATGAAATTCAACAATTTCAAGAAATAGGTCATAACATACATTTTAAATCAAAATAAGTATAGAACTTGGTAATTGAAGCCCTACCTTACATGGATAGCTAGACTAAGCTATTGGCGCCCGTAGATTCTCCCGTTGGTCACCCGGTCACTCGAAAGGCTGGTTCAGGATCCCGTAAGTGCACTTTGAGGGGTGACTTTCCAAACGAAGCCTCAAATTCCAAAAAGAGGTCACCACTGAATTCAGAGCACCCAGAAATGTTGGCTTAGACACATAATTCGATTAATTTGGACCCCGGGCTTGTGGCACGCAAATCGAGACAAAATCTCGAGCCTCGCGTCTCGGATTTCGTGCTAGCTCAAAACTTATTGATGTTTTATATCAAAATTCGTCTCTTAACCTTACTTAGTCTATTTCCGAAGTCCAATTTCAATTTCGAGGCCTCTAGCTTAAATTTGTGCTTAATTAGAAACAGATTAGAAAAGTTACAAAATTACCATTTTCTGAAAATATTTAGATAAATGCCATAAAATTCAGATTAGATTTACTCTCAACCTTACATAATCCACCTCTCTTTCTCCCATCTTAAACCACATTTTCATCCCCTAAAGTTTTCATGAGCATTGGATGAACATAGGAAAAATAATTACACAAATGCCATTTTTTGTGACGAAAATGACATAAAAAGTTTAAGGAGCTCACTGGAGCTTCTTGGCAAGAAATTTGTGCGGTGGAGGGTCAACCCAAGTAGGGAGGAGCTTGGGCTTCGATTTGGTGGTGGTGGGTTGCGGCTAAGGGCGACGGAACGACGAAAATTGGCCGCGAACAACTGCGGCTTCGCGAGCTTCTCCTCGCGGCTAGGCGGCGCAGCGGGCTCTAGTGATTGGCGACAGAGCTACGTTTGGCCGTGGGAAAGATGCTCCGACCAAAGCTTGGGGTGGGTCGGCGTCGGTGGCTAGCAGTGGGCTGCGCAAAGAAAGAGCAGAGCGAAGAAGAAGAAGAAGAAGAAGAAAGAGAAAGATAGGGAACACATGAGAGGTTAGGGATTTTGGGCAATTTGAGGGTTTTGTGACATGTGTCACTTAATTGGCTAGTCAAAATAAGTTTTTTAAATTGTAGTATGGCCCATTTTTCAATTTTTGTCTTCATTTAAGTCCTCAAAAATCTAATTTTGACCCCAACTTCAAATATTTCTCTCACTTTAGCCTAAATCTATATTTAATTCAATTTCAACCTCTTTTATTTAATTTTAGTTCCCAATTTTGTAAAAAGACCAAAATATCCCTTATAAAAATCAAGGTTTTTACACAATACCCATTGATCAACTGTTTGTACGAATTTGTGTACAATTGGCCTAGTGCTAAGTTAAAATCAGTAAGAGCCTCCCTGATAAAAGGATGGAGTGGAAAACACAAGCCACTATAGAAAAAGTCTATAAATAATGTGACGTGCCCTAGTGGAGGTTTACTATATAATTCTCTCTCGGCAGGAGGACGCATGCAGATAAAGTTTGGTATATTATAAGTATCCCTAAGTGACTGAAATGCACCTCTGTCACTTTCTAAGTTATTTCATCTATCTGGAAAGGTTGAACAGGAGCAGCAGTTGCTCGGCCAGCTTCACCTTCAATTTCATCTCGACCATGACCATGACTGTGACTACAGCTACGTTTTCTACTTGGAACAACTCGGGTTTGCCTCCCCTTCAGCAATTTTTGACTTGGTTCGGCCTCTAGTTTTTTGCCTCGGCCTCGGGGCTCATAACCCACGGAGGGAGAAGAAGATGATGATTCAAAAGTATCAGAAGATTCAGTCATATCCATAATACGAGATGATTAAATAAACTGTTGGGAAGCTAAATTGACTCCTCAAGATTGAGCTTCAAGCTCCACCAACTTAAAAGAATTTAAGCTCTCAGAAAGGTTGTTGATTAGAGAAAAAGATTAAAGTTCAAAAAGACTTTGACTCAAAGGTGACGTCGCATCTGAGCAGAAATATTCCATGTTAGAATTCGATGACAAGATAGCAACCGTGCCCAATTTGTCCCAAGAAACTATATGACTAGTACTCATGGCACTAATAAAACAAAGTTCAAGTAGAACTTGATTTACAAAACAAAATTACTAAGTGTGATCGGAAACTAAAGAAAAGGGATTCTTTTGGAGCGATTTTCACCAGCTATCCACGTGTCTCTGAACTGCCGGTGTCATATCCTCCAACTGTCCACGTGTCCCTGCTATCCCAAAGAGCTTTTGACTTCAGGCAAGATCAGAGAGGCGGGGGAGGCCACCTGCAAAGGCTCTCCAATGCTTAAGTCAGTTGTTTATCTTTAATTCATGGTAGCAAAGATTTTGTTTTTCTTTGTATTTGTATGAGTATATCTTTTTATCTTGCTCGTAAACTTTTAAATGTTTCTTTTTGTATGTGTACATGCCTCTCTTTTGGGGACGCATGGCTCATATATATAGTCCTGAAATTGTGAACATCCTGGTTCTCAATCTCAGAACCCGAGTACCTTTTTCGTCAAGACTTACTCCAGAGGTCACGGGCCGAGATTACCGTGATCCCCCCTGTACTGCTGTAGCCTAGTTTCTGCCGTCCCCTATGGCTCGAATATGTCAGGGGTGAGATTTGAACAAATCGTCGTTCTGTCAGGACGGTTTTCCCCCTGCGCACACCTACTCAAGATCGCATTAAATACTCTGTCTGGGTCTGGAGCTGTGAGTTGCTTTCCATTGTATTCTGGTGGAAGACCCTTGGGGCTTCCGACCTCCAGCTGTCGAGATAAGAATCGGACTGGGCCGAGTCCATCCAGGGTCTGGGATGGGCTCGGCCCTAACCTCGGACAGCCCAATGGCCTATGTGGTACCACGTGCGACTCGTGTGGACTTTAACTAGTCACTCCGGACACATGTCGGACAGTGTGCCCTATTTGTGACATGTTCTGCTACTTAATCGTCTACGTGGTGTATGATTTGGGAACGGGTCCCACAACTGCCCCTATTTCCCTACTTGATGGATTCGTATCCATCAAGTGGGGAAATTTTGAGGGATACACGTGGCTCTCCCTTGCCGATGCGGAGGCACGCCATCCCATGTCACAAATTTTTTTTTAAATTTCGAAGTTTTGACGGTTCGGTCTCCCTTGCTCTGCCCTATTCTAGAAAAGCTCTTCAGCTCCTCCTCCATAAAAGCCGCATTTACGCTCATTTGCTACTTTACTAAAATATTCAATTATTCTAGCCTCGCAAAATCTTAGGGTTTCTGACTTCTCCCCTTTCTAGAGACTTTTGCTCTTTCGATCGTATCCAGAACGATGGACTCGAATCAACATCAGGAACTTCACCCCGTCATGGACTCGGAGTTGGATTCGCTGAGGAGACAGCTCTGCCTCCCCGGCAGAGTCACGCTACAAAGTGTCGAGGCCCCGTGGATTGTTATCTATGTCCCTTTGCCTCCGAAGGCTTCATTATTTTGGGAAGAAAACATCTGGAATGGCTGCGATTCCCTCTTCCTCCTTTGATCCACCAGTTCTTCGCTTTGACGGGGATCCACCCGATGCAGTTAATTACAAACGGGGTCATGATTCTGATGGGGCTCTCCACCCTGTCAGTTCTTTATAACCTACATATCGACCTAGAGGTGGTCTTTTATGCTTACAAACTCACCCTCATCCCCAAAAAGAGTTCCTACCCCACTTTTTACCTTCAACCACTCCCAGGACGTCACATTTTCTAAGGCTTGCTGAGGTCGGACAAGCAATGGAACTCTCACTCTAGGCCATACGCCGTTGGAGGGGCATGGTGCTCCCCTTGGGTGAATGGAGAGTGCTTCCAAATTCCCTCAGTTTTCCTGTAGAGTAAGTGCTAGGTCGTGATTTTCGGGTCTGCGTTCTCCTCGTCTGTTATTGCTCACATTATTTTGTCTTGTGTAGCCTCTGCAGAAGAAAATAGGTTCGAGCCGTATTTGTCGGTGGGGCGGCTCAAAGGCCTGGAAGGGATCGTCATCTTCGGATCTCTTGGGGACTGCCGACACATCCAGGCCACCCTCAATCCCCAGGTGATGAATATGATGCCCAGGATGGTTTCATACCTTCCCTTCCCTATGGACACCTGGGTTATCACGAAGCACCTATGGAGCTGACTTGATGCCTCTGCCCTGAACCGATTCTGCCGGGACGAGCACGATTGCATTGCCATGGTGGGTCGTCAGGTTACGGCTTCAAGTCAGTTGGCGGGTTCCAACGACCTGATGGCACCAACTAGCCACGAGCTCGAAGAGGCCGTGAGGCTCGTGGCCGAAGAGTGCGTCAGGCTCTGTAGAGAGGAAGCCACCGCCCTTAGGGGGCGTGCCCAGCCGGGAGAGATGGTCCAACTGTGGAACCCGAGCTGGAGGCGCTCTCCTTGGAGAACATTGAGCTCGTCACTAGCCGTACCTTCTCGCAGGTTTGGCTCGTTCGGTTACCTCCATGTTTCTCAGCACCTTGCTAGACGCTGACCTCTTTTTCATTTATCTTGCAGCTAGTCGCCATTCAGTCTTTCTAATGCTCTCACATCAGGGACCTAACCGAGGAGTTGAACACTCGTTCTGCACTGGCCGAGCGCAGCGAGGCTGCCCTTGCCGAGTTGAGGACTGACTTCGACTGTATCAGAGCCTCGATGAAGCTAGGGTCAGCAGTGCGGTGGCTCACGTCCTGAGTGCCGAGAGGGTCAGGCGCAAGGAGCTAGCTGCGAGACTGGCCGAGGCAGAGGCCGACGGGCTTGCTCAATCCGAGGCCATCAGACTGGCCCAAAACGAGCTCAGGGTCAAGGAGCAAGAGCTGTAGAATGCCAGGGCAGAGATAGGGTAGGCCTTCCTCGCTCACGACAGGGCCATTGAAGATGCTAAAGAGGCAAGGAAGGTCGAGGCAAAAAACAAACTGGAGGCCCATTCTCTGCATCGCAGGCTCTACCGATCAAATAGGGTAAGCCGGCATCTTTATTTGGACCACGTAAAATTGATGGGGGCTCAAGTAGAGTTGTCTCGCAAGCACGGCGAAGACCTTGCTGACATTAACACACTTTTGGTCGACTTGTCGTAGCGGCAGGCGGAGCTGAGGCTGGCGGCACTGAGGGATAGGCTAGCGGATGCAGAGAAACTAAAATGAGGTATCAGAGGTAGATGGATGTCCTTTCTGCGGAAAGTTACTGGTTTGGCTGGGAGAATAGAGAATTCGAAGGCCACATGGAGTTGGTAACGCCAGACCAATTTGACGAGCAGAAAGACGTCGAGAGAGACCACTATTCCGTCAAGTACTACATGTAGCAGCTTGGGGATGAGATCAACATCGCGTACCCTACTGATGTGTTAAAGATGCTTGCCGCAGAAAAAGACGGGCCCTCTACATCTGCCTCTGTTGCCAAGGAGCTTATCCCCGTTTCTGGTTCGCTAGAGCAAACCTCGGAGGTCCCTGGCGGTCAACCTAGTCTTGGGGCTTTAACTGGCGAGGGGTCTGGTGCTGTCATTTTATCCAGCGACGACTCCGACCCTGGTATGCCACCCTTCACCGGGGCTGGTCCGAGCGCTGAAATTGGCCATGCTCCCGTGGCCAGAGGTAATTAGGGTCCCTAGTTCTTGTATATTTGTAGAGTTGACCCTTGTTGTAACCGTCTGTATAAATAATAAAAACAGTGCAGTTTTCTTTAGTCTATTCTCTTTTTCTTTTGTCGACCGCGTCTTGGGTTAATGTCAGATATTATTTACGATGTCGTTCCCTTATCGGCAGTGCAGCTGGCATTTGGATTTGGTTTGGTCGTACATGATTTCGAGTTATTAGTGAGTCCTCCTCGAGCTATGATCGACAAGATTAGTTCCGGGGATAGGGCTGTGAGTTCCGGCTCATCCGGGTTTAAGGGAGTATAACTTCTATTATGACTTGGCTTGGCAGAATTCAACCCGCGCATGTGGCTAGACTTCTCTGACCCCAAATGGGAACGCGCTCGAAACCAACTCCAGGGGTTGGTTAACCATTGTTTAGACCCGTCGCTGCAGAGGAGAAGGCCCGGGCTCGGCTCTTATTTGGAGCAAATTGGGCATTACCACTCTGACGTGTCCCTGCGAGTCTGCCCAAGACCCGTTTCTCGCAGATAGAGCTTTTGGGTGCGCGTCCCTGTCAACCATGCCCTTTGTACTTTGGGAAATAATGAACACAGCTCGATTTTAACTCCTGTCTTCGTGCCTGGTGTATGCGTAATAAAAATGTTCTCGCGGGAGGGTCTGCTTCCAACAGGTAGACCCTGATCCCTTTAACTTTTGCTTTGCATGCCGCCAAAATGTTGTCAGGGGAGGGTCTGCTTCCAACGGGTAGGCCCTGACCCCTTTAACCTTTGCCTTTCGTGTGGCTAAAATGTTGTCTGGGGAGGGTCCATTTCCAACGGGTAGACCCTGTCCCCTCTAACCTTCACCTCGCATGTGGCTAAAATGTTATCTGGGGAGGGTCCGCTTCCAATGGGTAGACTCTGTCCCCTCTTTCCTTTAGCTTTTTGTATAGCTGCGGCGTTTCTTAGGGGGATTTACTTCCAACAGAATAGAGCGTGTCCCATGGTTGGTGCTCCTGCAGTACGATCGCTTTCGAGGTCTGCTGGCAAGTTTTTGGTTGCGCATCTCTTTCCTCTTCGTACGTTTTCTCGGGCCATCGGCAAGCATTTTATTGCACAATGCGGTTCTCATAGTACGATTGTTTTTGAGGTCTGCCAGCAAGTTTTTGGTTGCGTAGCTCTTTTCCCTTCGTACGTTTTCTTGGGTCGTCGACAAGTGACGTGATCCCCATAGTATGATCGTTCTTGAGGTCTGCTGGCAAGTTTTTGGTTGCGTAGCTCTTTCCTCTTCGTACATTTTCTTGGGTCGTCGGCAAGCGACGTGATCCCCATAGTACGATCGTTCTTGAGGTCTGCTAGCAGGTTTTTTGTTACGCAGCTCTTTCCCCTTCGTACGTTTTCTTAGGTTATCGACAAGCGACGTGATCCCCATAGTACGATCGTTCTTGAGGTCTGCTGGCAAGTTTTTGGTTGCGCAGCTCTTTCCACTTCGTACGTTTTCTTGGGTCATCGGCAAGTGATGTGATCCCCATAATACGATCGTTCCTGAGGTCTGCTGGCAAGTTTTTCGTTGCGTAGCTCTTTCCCCTTCGTACGTTTTCTTGGGTCGTCGACAAGCGACGTGATCCCTATAGTACGATCGTTCTTGAGGTCTACTGGCAAGTTTTTGGTTGCACAGTTCTTTCCTCTTCGTACGTTTTCTTGGGTCGTTGACAAGCGACGTGATCCTCATAGTACGAACCTTGATTGTGTGAATAGTGCATGGGGTCTGCTGCTGTGGGCAGACCCTTTTTCCATAGCAATCCAAAAGATAAATCCATGCAGCAAAAAGGGAACTTGACCTGTTTTGGATTTAAACTCTTCGATAATATAGGCATTCACATATGTCTTACATCATATGCATGTGTCTCACACGTGAATAGTGCGTGGGATCTGCCACTGTGGGCAGACCCCTTTTCCATAGCAATCCAAAAGATAAATCCATGCGGCAAAAAGGGAACTTAACCTGTTTTGGATTTAGGCTTTTCAATAATATAAGCATTTACGTGGGTCTTACATCATATGCATGTGTCTCACATATAAATAGTGCATGGGGTCTGCCACTGTGGGTAAACCCCTTTTCCATAGCAGTCCAAAAGATAAATCCATACGGCAAAAAGGGAACTTAAATTGTTTTGAATTTAAGCTTTTCAATAATATAAGTATTTACGTGGGTCTTA
Source organism: Parasponia andersonii (assembly GCA_002914805.1). Taxonomy (NCBI): domain Eukaryota; kingdom Viridiplantae; phylum Streptophyta; class Magnoliopsida; order Rosales; family Cannabaceae; genus Trema; species Trema andersonii. The sequence continues at coordinate 869,988 of JXTB01000008.1, forward strand.
CATCATATGCATATGTCTCACACGTGAGTAGTGCGTGGGGTCTGCCACTATGGGCAGACTCCTTTTCCATAGTAGTCCAAAAGATAAATCTATACGACAAAAAGGGAACTTAACCTATTTTAGATTTAAGCTTTTCAATAATATAAGCATTCACGTGGGTCTTACATCACATGCACGTGTCTCACACGTGATACTTTTTCAAGTGCTAAGCATTCCACGTGTTCGGCAAGTCTTTTCCGGTCTTGAGTTCTTTCAGGATATACGCACTATTGTCAAGTGTTTTGATCACCTCATAGAGTCCAATCCAATTGGAGTCCAGTTTCGAGGAATTCCATGTTCTGACTTTCAAGACCCAATCTCCGACGTTGAATCGTCGAGCACTAACCTTCTTTGTATAGTAGGACCTAGCCTGCTGGTGGTATGAAGCTAGGTGGACCAGAGCCATGTTTCTCATTTCTTCTAGGAGGTTTATGTTGTGGCTTAGCTGCAGTTCGTTTAAGAGGGCATCTCTTACCATTTCGGAGCGAAGGGTCGGGAGGCCAACCTCGGTCGGGATCACAGCCTCTGATCCGTAGACCATGGCGAGTGGCGTTCTTCCAGTCGACCTCTACTCTGTGGTTCGATGGGCCCACACAACGGCCGGTAGCTGTTCTAACCACCTGCCTTTAGCCTCTTGCATGTTCTTTTTGATATTGCTGAATATGGCTTTGTTCGTTGCCTCTGCTTGGCCGTTCCCCTGAGGGTAGTTCACAGAAGAGAAACTGAGCCTTATATCATACAGCTCGCACAACTCCTTGATCTTAGCATTTTTGAACTATGTGCCATGATCAGCGTGTATCTCTTTCAGAATCCCGTATTGACAGATTATATTTTTCCAAATGAAGTTAATTGTGTCTGCTTTGTTTACGGTCGCATAGGCTTCAGCCTCTACCCATTTGGTGAAATAATCTGTGGCTAGCAGGACATATCTTCTTCCCTTTAGACTTCTGGGGAGCTCTCCGACGATGTCTAAACCCCACTTGGTGAATGGCCAGGGCGTTATGTTCGAATGGAGATCCTCTGCGGGTTGGCGTTTCATAAGGGGCGAACCTCTGGCACTTATCACATTTTTTGACGAACTGGGCCGCCTCTGTCATCATGTATGGCTAGAAATATCCGGTCGTCAGAGCCTTGTGGGCGAGGTTAGGTCCGCCAGAGTGGTTGCCACATACTCCCTCGTGGATTTCTTCCATCAGTTTCTGCACTTCGTCGGGACCTACACACCGCAGCATCGGCCCCATTGTCGATCTCCTATATAACTGTTCCCCCACCATTGAGTATTCAGGCAGCCTTCAGCCTGATCGACCTCGCTTCTTGGGGATCTGGGGGCAGGTTCCCCAATGCCAAATACTGGGTGATGGGTTTCATCCATCCTTCATCTACGGAGCCGACTGCAAATACATGATGTACGGGGGTCTCTGAGGGGTCTTTCATATTCTTGTCCTCTAAGAGAATCTCTGCGTGTCCCGCTCCTCCGGTCGATGTGCTCTTAGCTAGTTCATCGGCCTTTTAGTTCATCTCTCTGGGAATCTGTTCGATATTAAAGCTGCTAAAGCGGGCTTTCGCCCCCATTACTTTGGAGAAGTACTTGTGTAATCTCGGCTCTTTTACTTCGAAATCTCCCTTGACCTGACCCACAACCAACTGTGAGTTGGTTATTACTGCGATGCTCTCTACTCTGAAATGTAGAGCCATTTCAAGGCTTTGTAGCAGGGCCTCATACTCTGCCTCGTTATTCGTTGCCTGGAAACTGAGCCTCAAGGCTTTCTCTACTCTGAGTCCTGTTGGAGTCTACAGAACTATCCCGATACCTGATCCCGAGGCATTCATGGATCCGTCGGTGTAGAGGGTCCAGGCTAAAAGGTGGCGGGGGTGAGACATTTCAACCGGATCGTGCAGCTCACCGAAGGATTTGATTTCCACCAGGAAATCTACTATGACCTGCCCTTTCTTCGCTACTCGGGGCCGATACTCGATGTCGTATATCCCCAACTCGATGGCCTACTTGGTTAGTCGTCTCAATAGGTCTAGTTTGGCCAAGATCTGCCGAATGGGGAAATCCGTGTATACGGTAACAGAGTGTGCTTCAAAGTACTGCCTGAGTCTCTTCTTAGCATTGACCAGAGCGAGGACCAGTTTCTCTGCCATACTATACCGCGTCTCAGCNGTCTACAGAACTATCCCGATACCTGATCCCGAGGCATTCATGGATCCGTCGGTGTAGAGGGTCCAGGCTAAAAGGTGGCGGGGGTGAGACATTTCAACCGGATCGTGCAGCTCACCGAAGGATTTGATTTCCACCAGGAAATCTACTATGACCTGCCCTTTCTTCGCTACTCGGGGCCGATACTCGATGTCGTATATCCCCAACTCGATGGCCTACTTGGTTAGTCGTCTCAATAGGTCTAGTTTGGCCAAGATCTGCCGAATGGGGAAATCCGTGTATACGGTAACAGAGTGTGCTTCAAAGTACTGCCTGAGTCTCTTCTTAGCATTGACCAGAGCGAGGACCAGTTTCTCTGCCATACTATACCGCGTCTCAGCGTCCAGGAGCATGCGGCTTGTATAGAACACTGGCTTCTGCTTGCTGTCTTCCTTGACGAATAGTACGGTGCTGATCGCTACTTCGGACACTGCTAAATAAGCATACAGGTGCTCCCCCTCTGCCGGGGAAGCCAGGATGGGCAGGTGACTTAGGTACAGCTTGAGGTCTGTCAGTTCCTTGTCCTGTTCCTCCCCCCAAGCAATAGTAGAGCTTCTTTTTATGCACTGGAAGAAAGGCTTGCATCGGTCAGACATCTTGGAGACGAACCGGCTGAGGGCGGCTATCTTCCCAGCTAGGCATTGGACTTCTCGAATAGTCGAGGGTCTCTACACGTCTGTGATAGAGGACAACTGGGTAGTATTGGTCTCGATACCCCTTCTGCTTATGATGTGCCCCAGGAACTGGCCGGAGGACACTCCGAATGCGTATTTCTTGGGGTTCAGATGCATCCTATATTGCCTCAGAATCTGGAAACACTCGTCCAAATGTCCCAGATGACCCGAAGCTTCTCTACTCTTTACGACTATATCATCGATGTAGACTTTCATAGTTTTCCTTAGTTGTCTGGCGAACATTTTGTTCATGAGCCTCTGGTACATCGCCCCTGCATTCTTCAAACCAAACGGCATACGCCTATAACAGTATAGGCCTCGCTCCGTGATAAATGCCGTGTGGATCTAGTCTTCCTCGTACAGGGGGATCTGGTTGTATCCCGAGTAGGCATCCAAAAAACTCATTCTGTCGAATCCCATCGTCACATCTACCATCTGGTCGATCTTTGGCGAGGGAAACTATCCTTTGGGCAAGCCTTGTTCAAGTTGGTGAAGTCTATACAAGTTCGGTCGTCGCCGTTCTTCTTCTTCACTACCACCGAGTTGGAGATCCAGCATGGGTACATGCATTCCATGATTAAGTTGTTCTCTAGTAGCGTCTCTACCTCTTTCTTGATCGCCCTATTTTTCCCTGGCGCGAACCTTCGGGGTCTTTGCCTGACCAAAGGGAAATTTGGATCTATGTTCAACTGGTGACAGGCATGCACGGGGTCAATCCTGGGCATGTCATTGTGGGACCAAGCGAAGACGTCTTGGTTCCGCCTCAGGAATCCCAACAGCTCGTTCTTTTCCTCTTCGGGCAACAGGGCCCTGACTAATATTACCTTCGTCGGCTCCGCCTCTTTCAAAGAGACTGCCACCAGCTCCTCAATCGTAGACTCTGGTCCATCAGACTCCTCCTCGATCCGTTTCATGTATGCTGGCAGGCGGTCTTTTGATTGCTATTCGTCCCCAATCGGGGTGTTCGTACTCGCATCGGGTCCCTTCAGGGCTGCTGAAAAACATTTCCTCGAGGAGCCATGGTCTCCTTTGATGTCTATCGTATAGGTACCATCCTTTGATTGACATCTTAAGACCTAGTGGAGAGTAGAGGCAACTCCATGCATGGCGTGGATCCATCCTCTCCCCATAATGACATTGAAGGAGGACGGGCAGTCGATAACGACGAAGTCCATATCCAAGCATCTCTCCACTACGCAGACCTTTAAGGTCACAACGCCCAAGGGGCTGACCTTGGTACTATCGAAAGCGAATAACGGCTGACAGGTCAGCCTGAGCATGTTCCGATTCAGGCCCATGTTCTCAAACGTGCTGAGGAACAAGATATCGACGCTGCTTCCACCGTCGATCAGGACCCTTCCGACCAACGCAGAGTCGATCTGTAACTTTATCACCAGGGGGTCGTCGTGTGGCAGATGCACAGTGGCCAAATCTTGCTGGGTGAAGGCGATGGAGGCAGTGGAGGCGCAACTTTCACCCACCCTCAAATGGTTAACGGAATGTCCTATCTCCCTCAGGCGCTTCACCCTCTCCTCGGTTTTTCTTAGGCATTTTTCCTTCTCTTCCTGACCCTTGGTCCAATCGGGTCTGCCCATAATGGTCGGCACTATCCTCAAGGCCTGGTCTCCTGACTCGGAGGCCTAGGTCTGCTTGCCTTTTTCGGGCCTAGTTGCATCTTCCCACGGCTAGATTCTGCTAGTCTTTACGTACTGCTTCAATTTGCCGGTATGAATCGCCACCATGACCTGCGCGTAGAGGTTGCAGCAGTTGATGGTATCATGTCCGTGATCTTTGTGAAATTGGCAGTACCTATTCTTGTTTTTCATGTGCTCAGGAATGCCGGATTTGGGTAGGTCTTTGAAAATGTCTTTTCCTTGTTTTGGAGGTAGATCACATCGATCGGCGTGTTGAGTTCGTACTTCGGCAGTGGGTCACGGGACACCTTCCTTCTCTTGCCGCCTTCTTGACCACCTTGGGTGGGGCTTCCTGTTTCGAAATTGGCCCTCGGTCTGGCACGAGCCTCTTTACCCCTTGCGGGATAGGGGCTTGTGCCGGCATCATTGTTATCGCGGCGGATGCCTTGGGTGTTTTCTGGCGGCTTTCCAACACCCTAAATACCCCTTTCGACTTGGCCTGGACGTCTGCCATATCATACGGAAGGTTTAAGAGCAGGTGGTCCGATAGTATCGATCCTGGCTGCAGGCCCCTAATGAACAAGCCCGTGGCTTGGACTAAATCGGCATTGTGCACTAGGGACATCACCTCCAGGAAATGCATCAGGTATTCTTTCGGAGATTCATTTAGGTTTGTTCCAGTCGGTCAAGGTCTCGCATAGTTTTCTGCTGCCTCTGGGCACCCACGTACTGTTTCAAGAAAAGTTTATAGAAATCTTTGAACTCGTTTATGGATTTCTTTGGGAGATGTCTGAACCATAATAGGGTCGGTCCAACCAGGGTTGTGGGGAAGACCTTACAGATTACAGCTTCATCCCTGGTTTCCAAGGTCATCTTCTGCTGAAAATGATATATGTGATCGAGGGGGTCGGTTTTTCCCTCGAACGGCCTGAAGGTTGGAGTAGTGAAGTCTCTCGGCTTGGGTTCCATCTGGATCCAATCGACGAAGGCTGTTCGGCCGATCCCTTGCACAGTTTGCTCAATCAGGTCATCGGGGGTCTGGTTGTGATGGGCCCCAAGCCTCTTACTCAGCTTTGCCATCATTTCTTGCTTCCAGTTGGGAAGCACACCTTCAAAGCTTTCTTGGTGTCTTCTGGCTACCACTGCTCTGGCTCGGAACGGCCTTGTTTGACTTTGTTACTCTCCCTGCATTCGTGATCGGGATGGGGCGGGCATTTCCCTCGGTGGTTGGCCCTAGGTCTCTTATTGGACTTCTGCGTCGAAATCTTCCCTTCGCTCGCTCCTGGCTTCGCTTGCCAGTAGCCCCTCGAGGCGGGCGTTATCCCTGCGCACCTCCGCAACTTCATCTTTTAAACCCATGATGGCCTCGTGGGCGATCTCTGCTTTCCGGCTTGCTTCTGCCAGTGCGGCGAGCATCTGGTCCAGCTTTTGCTCCAGTCTAAGTTGCGCTCCCCGGGAGCTTCCTTCAGCGTCGGGTGGATTCCCGCCAGCGTCGAGACGTATGCTTCTAGTTGTCATTCTTGAAGGTGTCATCTTCCAATGCTATATGACTGCTTGTTCAGGGAGAGTGCGATCGTGAGACTCCGATTCTTCCTCTCGCACTCAAAGAAAAAATGGTTTCCCATAGACGGTGCCAAACTGTCGGAGCGATTTTCACCAGCTATCCACGTGTCTCTGAACTGCCGGTGTCGTATCCTCCAACTGTCCACGTGTCCCTGCTATCCCAAAGAGTTTTTGACTTCAGGCAAGATCGGAGAGGCGAGGGAAGCCACCTACAAAGGCTCTCCGATGCTTAAGTCAGTTGTTTATCTTTAATTCAGGGTAGCAAAGATTTTGTTTTTCTCTGTATCTATATGAGTATATCTTTTTCTCTTACTCGTAAACTTTTAAATGTTTCTTTTTGTATGCGTACATGCCTCTCTTTTGGGGACGCATGGCTCATATATATAGTCCTAAAATTGTGAACCTTCTGGTTCTCAATCTCAGGACCGAGTACCTTTTTCGTCAAGATTTACTCCAAAGGTCACGGGCCAAGATTATCGTGATCTCCCCTGTACTGCTGTAACCTAGTTTCTGCCATCCCCTATGGCTCGAGTCTGTCAGGGGCGAGATTTGAACAAATCGTTCTGTCAGGACGATTTGCCTCATGTGCACACCTACTCAAGATCGCATTAAATGCTCTGTCTGGGTCTGGAGCTCTAAGTTGCTTTCCATTGTACTCTGGTGGAAGACTCTTGGGGCTTCCGACCCCCAGTTGTCGAGATAAAAATCGGACTGAGCCGAGTCTATCCAGGGTCTGGGATGGGCTCGACCCTAACCTCGGACAGCCCAATGGCCTATGTGGTATCAAGTGCGATTCGCGTGGCCTTTAACTAGTCACTCTGGACACATGCCGGACGGTGTGCCCTGTTTGTGACATGTTCTGTCACTTAATCGTCTACGTGGTGTATGATTTGGGAATGGATCCCACAGATTCATCTCAAAATAATGTTGCAAAATAGGGGTCATCAGATAGGCTTGGCAAGAGAGAAGTTATAACACCTAGAGAATATGAAGGAGATCCAAAGCCTACTAAAAGAAAAATGAAAAAACTCAACAATATCTATAATTGGCATTTCTTTAGATAAAGTTCAAAATGTAGAAGACGAAGTGTCGAAGATACGTATTGACTCAGCCAAGCCTAATCGAGCTGATATCCAAGCTCTATCATAAAGAAATCGACTCAACCAAGTCTAATCAAACCAACATCCAAGTTGTGTAATGAAACGATCAGCTCCATTTAGCATAACCAAGTCGACATCAAAGCTAAGACTAACAAAGAATCAGCTTGCCCAACCATAGCTACTCCAGAGCCAATGCTCATATACAAGGTGACCATTTTTGGCACAATATGAGTAAGTATGGCATTTAAATTTATTGTTGGCCAAGTTGATCATTGGAGGACATGTCAGGAATACATTATCACTCGGCTGAGTCTAACTGAGCCGCTAAATGTCTATCATGCTCAAGGGTGACGCCGCACCGAGCTGCTGAAGGTCTGCCATGCTCAAGGGTGATGCCGTACCCGAGCTACAAATGGTTCTTCATGCTCTAAGTTGACGCCGAACCCGAGCCATAAGAGGTTCATTATGCTCAAGGGTGACGCTGCACCCGAGCTGCAATGGAATGATTTTTCTCCTTCTTACAGTCTATAAAATACCGAACCAAAGGAGTGGGCTAAAGAAAACTATGAAAGTCAGTAAAAAAAAAAAATGAGAGAGAGAGAAAGAATGAAGAACCAACATCAAAACTTACCAAAAGTTACAAGTTCGAGTGATAATCGCTATTTCCACTATAACCAAGAGGCTTCAAAGAAGTGTCATTCAACTAGAGGAGTTCGGATAATACTATAGATATTTGCATGTTTTATACATCAAAAACAAGTATGACACATAACAAAGTTGTTGTTTGTTCTAATTTTAAAAAAAAAAAAAGTCGGAGGCGCGAGAATGGGATTATTTACATGTACACAAAGCTCTCACTGCTTTGTAAAGTATATAAGTCTACCTAACCAACCATATATATATATATATATATATATATATATTCTGATAGTTTTAATAATGAGATGAAACCCACTAAACACCCATTTACCTCCTACATAAAGTCCAAAAACACGGAAAGAAAACCAAAGCCACCTTATTCTGTGAGTTCATGAAGGTCTCTAATAATCTTTTATATACATTTAAGCGATATACATTCCATATATGTATGTATATAAGAGACTTATACATATATATATATATATATATATATATACATACTAGCTAAAAACAAACAAACGAACCTTGTTCGAGCAAGGTGAGCTAAGTCACGCCAATAATCAAAGAGTGCCAAGGACGGAGTTATGAGTCTACTACCGCAAGACTGAAAATCAAAAGCATGTAAGAGATGGATAAGAATGAACAAAGATTGGGCAAATATGAAACAATGGAAAGAGGATCCAAAATTTCTCAAAGAAACCACTGCATATCTTCTCGAAAGAAGAAAGCTTACTAACTAAAGGTTAGCAAAATGAGCTAACAGAATGGCTACTCACGAGCTTAGCAACTTCTAAACATAGAGCTTTCAAAGAAAAATCGAATGACACCACCAAGTGTCACGACCAACCTTTAAAAACCCTAGCTTTTTGGTCTAAAAAGAGAAGAAAAAAGGTCATAAGGACATCATAAATATGGTAGCAACAGACCAAGCAACAAAGATTAGTATTGATGGAACAAAATCATTTTCACAACAACCACAAGCTCTTTTTTCTTTGCAAAGTTTTCAAGGAAGAAGAAATACTCTTAAAACAAAGAGGATGGATTTGAGAGAGAAAGAAGAGACCAGGAGCTCACTTAATGGCCACGAGATATAAAGAGAAGTCTGAGGCTAGGAGAATAAATAAAGAGGTAAAAAGACGGATTAAAATTTGAAGACCAAATTTTTAAAATTTAAAATTTAGTATCTTGTCAAATACAAAATGCTAGTTGTATGAGAAGACAATGGATTTCAGTACACTAGTGAATAAGACAAAGACATGGAGGGAATACGCACTCTGTAAACCCAAAGAAAAGCCGAAGCGTGGTCTGTCTTATACATAATTACACAAAGAGATAAAGATTAAAAATGCTTTGACCAAAAGGAAAGTCTATTACCATGAAGACTTAGTCGTGACCATAAGATAAAGATCTAAAAGTTTTATATGGTTCTTATAGAGGCCTAAGCTTTAGCCTATGGTTCATACTTGGACATATACCACTAGAAGACATGATCGCATACACTGGTAAAAATATATATATAAATAAATATATATGATTGCTAATCAAGTAGGGTTTTTTTTTTTAGCCTTTTGATTCAATATTTATAACGAAATATATAAAAAAATATATATTATTAATATTATTTCTTTCTCTTATTTTTTATTATAAAATAATTTACATAATAAATTTTTATTGATTAAATTGATACCTAATAAAAAAATATAAGTACATAGCAAAAACAAAAAAATGCATAACTAAAAAAATACTTACTCGCTGATGCTATATATATATATATATATATATATATATATATATATATATATTACATGTGTGATAGGCGTCGGCGTGTAGTAGAGTCAATATTGAGAAGAGGCTACTGCATCCTATGTACATGCTATATGGTGTAGACACAACAACTCGTATTATATATATATATATATATATATTGAGGCGCACGGAAATTAAAGGACATTGTTTCCTGTCCTGGAGTATTTACACCACCCATTTTCTTAATATATACACGTATATGTATACCAAAAAAAAAAAAAATCAGAAACGTGAATATATAGGACAAAATATCTGTCTCATTTATCTATATGTCCTATACAGATATGTATATCATTCAAATATATATTATCCACTCAGAGTTATGTTATTTTATCTCCACAAAATATTACATACATTCGGTAATCCTATATTTTGACCCTTTGGAAAAGTCGAAAAATATTTTTCAAAAACAAATCCTATTCCAAAACCTACCACTATATTCATATATATTAATCCGAATGTTTAAAAGATATACGTATATAGATGAGAATTCCAAATTTCAAAAATCCAATTTAAAGTTTTTAGAATTGGATCAAAGTCCTACATTCTTTCTTTTTCTGTTTGGTACAAGATATCATGTACGGAGAATTCGTCGCCATCTCAAAATACACATTGTCAAGAAAGAAAGTGTCTTATGACGAGTTAGTATTACTTGAGGAGTATACGTAAAGTCGAAACGATTTACACGAAGCAAATATCAAATCTGAAGGACAAAGAATTTCAATTGTTGACTTCATCGACAACTGAAATTCAGGAGACAATAGTTGGAGGTGTTTTTCCAACAACAAAGATTGATAATTATCAAGATAGGAATAGTGAAATTTTCCAATGAGGTGTAAAGTTGTGATTAGGTCAGAAGCGACGATTATCGACCTGATCAGAGCTGGCTTTGCATCACAGATGATTTTATCTCACAGAAGGTGTCAACACTTTCTGCTATAAAAATCAACCAGAGGAAAGGATACAATTCAGAGATGAAGTAAAAAAGAGAGACTTGTGTTTAGCTTAACAACCTCTAGATATACCCGAGTTGATTCCAATTCAAGGAACTAAGTATGACCAGTTCGGCTCGGTATCTCCGGATGTTCCTGAGCCAACCTAAATTACAAACAAACCAATATGGGCAGCTCGGCATCTCTAGGTATTACCAAGCCAAGCTTAACCACAAGAAAATAATTCAGGTCTACTCGGTGTCTCAGGACGCTCCTGAGCAGAGTATAAAAAACTTATGTCAACGAACATTCACGTGCACAGGTCATGTCACGTGTGCCATCATTTTTGAGTAATTGCCTAACGTATTTATACATGATGCCAATCTACAAGTATAGGTTTTGATCATCCCGAACGATGACCTAACGTATCCATATGTGATGCCAATCTAAAAGGATTGGTGTCGACCATCCCACATTATGAGATCTAACGCATTTCTGTAAAAGCATCGTTTTCCCAAGGATTAGGGTAAGCCGCTATTTGCACTCTAAAAAAATCCTAAATCTTGCTAATATTCTCTTTTCTCTCCGACATTCTTTTATCTCTTTATTTATGCCACCATAGCTCACTGTTGATTTAAGCATTAAAGAGTATTTGGCAAGTACTATACTGGTACCACCACCTTAGTTCGCAGTGTCAGACCACTTTACCTTACTCTCTACAATGGTCGGTCTGATCTCAACATCAACGGTGAAAGTATTCATTTTCGACACAGTGTAATGTGCATTAAGTTGGTGCTCCAACGAAAAACCGCACTAACAATAAGAATTGCATACAGTATAGTCCCAAGCACTCTAATCGGGTCACTCAGCACTCGAACCCGTTGACCACCCCACTCGGTGGTATTTCCTTTTCTCTTCATTCCATAGTTCTCTTTTGTCTTTCTTTCTGTTCAGTCTCTTTTGACCGTGCAAGTATTTTCTATATAACATTTTTTTCTTTTTGTTTCTTTTAATATATATATATATACACACATATATATATATATGTATAATTCATTTTTAGAAAAGGATAGATAGAGAAAGGATTTTTTTTTTTGGGAAAAAAAAACCTTAATCACTTTTCTTGAAGAAAAAAAAAAGCAAGAAAACTTGAGAAATATCAAAACAATATAAATTCCTATAATTTGGTTTTAGTTTATCAAAAATTTTCAATGTGAGTATTGCAATTTCTTTTGATACAAAAACAAAATTTTTTAATCTGTTATAGTTAATGTATATATATGTATATAATTATAAAGAAACTATGTTTTTATATAGTTAAGTTTGGGATAGCGAACTTTTATGAAAGACCAACTCGCCAATATTGATGCTGGTAGGGTGTCTTTTATATATGACATTAATTTAGTAATTTAATAAATAAATCAGGTATTTTTATAGTTTTTGCTGGTATCAATGTAAAAACCCATGTTGATATTAAAATTATTTTAGTAATTTCCCATTTTTAAGATTTAAAAATGGCTAAAAATTGAGTTAAATTCGAATTAGGGTTCAAATGGAAAGATTTTGTTGCCAAGGGTCTAGTGCAATATATGAAGGGACTAAGACGTAATTTTTAATGGCATGCTTAAGAGAAATCTTGAAGGATAGGGACTATTTTGCTAAAATGGGATGTCAAAACTGAGTTCAACACTTAAAAAAAGTTTCAAATTTCCTAGACACTCTCATCTCTCTCCCTTTCTTCCTCGACTCTTTCCCCCTCACCCAAACCCTCTATGCACATGTTGGAACTTCGGTCCCCGAAGCTCAGAATGGAAAATGAGCCTATCTACAAGTCAGCTGACTTCCTGACGAACACCTACCAATGAAAGCCACTGCTTGAGAAGCTGTGAAGGCATAGATCGGAGCCGACGAGCATCACACCTCTGCGAGACATTTTCGCTCATAGTGCTACCACTTGGTCTCACCACGAGCCAGTGACCATTCTCCATGTTGTCACCAACCTCCAGCACCCTATGGCTGAAGTCCATTTTTCCCGAGTAAAAAAAAATAGTCATTTTGGACAATTAAAGTTTTTGAGTTGTGTGGTCAATATTTGATCGGACCATCTGATTAAAGTTTCGTTGTCATTTTTGGAACGTACTCAACAAATGTAATATCACCGTTGAATCATGTCATTGGCGGGCACCAGTCCTCGAGACTTACAATTTTCCTCGTTTTAAGTGCCAAGGCTCGAGTTTTGAACTGGAGCAAAATTGTGCAAGCTATATTCTAGATGCAGTGATGGCTTCAGTTTTGCTATTTGAGACTCCGATAGAAATGTCATCATCCAGAGTGAGCAATTGGGAATTTAGAAATGCCAACCAAACATATCCAACTAATTAACGAGGGATAGCATGAGCATAGATGGCTAGGCTTAGCTACTGCGGTGTGGTAGGTATGCAATTATTTAGTTTATATATATGTTTAGTTTAAATTATGAATATTATGTAACTATGGAAAAATTGTGGTTTATATAGACTGAATTGATTTAAATGATTTGATTAATGGAATTTAGAAACATAACACATTGTGAATTGTTCTGGGATTCTTGTATATATTTTAAATGTAAGTTTTAAATTTCAGTTATAAGAAAATACAACCGTTATGCTTCCCAACTTTTAGTAAGTCTTAGGATACTTCAAAATAGAATTCAAAAAATAATTTTGATTAAATCATTATTGCATGATTATTTTGAATACTGAAAACGTGTTGTACATATCATATGATTATACTTAGATTATGTTTGCAACACGATAGTTCAGATAAGTGGCGAGTTACTGCATCGCTGGGTGAAAAATCTAGTAACTTGCATAGGGTTTAGTTAATACACTATTAGGTACGTAGTATCAGGATGTTAGGTACTTTTGATAAAGGATATCTAGGACTGCAACAGAAAAATGAGTACTTCACATATCTTGATAAATTGATGATCATATATAATTATGCAGTTTTGACTGTAATTTGACATACGTGGATAGGTTTCCAATTACATATGCGGATTTTGATTTTATAAATCAGTTTGAGAAACACTAATGATGTTTTATGTAATTTTTTTAATTAAAACAGGCTCCTCAAGGGAATAATAATAATAAAAGCTCAAAAGCTTAAATTATAGTTTAAGCACAGATGATTACAGTTTTAAACTCCTAAAAAAAAAAGACGAAGAGTGGATCACAAACACAACAATAGCAAGAATTATATGATACCATAATTCTCCAAAAGAAGAAAATAATAAGGACCACCAGAAATAATTGCCTTCATTTACTACTGAACTGAATTCTTATCAGGTAGAGACTATGATTCCAACACCAAAAGAGATCCACGCTCATTAAAAAGAAAATCAACCTATCCTTATTATATATCTAAATCAAAGAAAAATTTTAGGATTCAAGAGCTAGTAAACAGAATTTAAAACCCACATATCGAAGATCATGTAGTAGAAAATCCACACAAATATGGTATTATAATCAAATCTAAATCTGGACTTATTAGAAAATTAAATAAAAAAAATAAAAACCCTAGAGGATAGGAAAGAAGGAGAATGAGAAGTCAGAGAAGGAAATCAAAGTACTTTCTCTCTGGCCTCTTGTGAGAGCGACGATAAGAGTTTTTTGAGAGAGAAAAAGAATGAAAGCTAGAGTTTTTCTTAACATGGTTTATTAAATCATATCAATTCCAAAAAAAGAAAGAAAGTGTAATTGAACGTCCCACTAGGCATTCATATACTCACCAGTCAACCCCATATTTCCTCTCTCATGTAGCACTCTATGTGACTTGGGAAATTCTAATACGGCGTGAGCTAGAGAAGATTAGTTTCTATCTTAGTAGTTAGTAATAACTTATTAGAGACTCTGTATTTCATTTATTTTGGACTTGTATTGATGTTTAGGGGCTCATTTTATAACTAGTATAACTATCATGCATATTTTGCGATGATGATACTTGAACTTGTTTTGTATTGACTTATATCATCAATATATATCTATTAGATGACTGATCATAAGATTATGGAAATTTAACTTATAGATGATTTGTTTTATAAACTTTTACTCGGTTAAGAAACAGAGACTTCCAATACTTTTGTAAAATAAATTATGAATTTACAATTTATGAAATTTTTCTTTTTGTCATGGGTCTGAAATATGGGTTGTGACAGTCAATATAATCTCCTTTAATTTTTTTGAAAAAAAAAAATTTAAGACAGTGTGTAATGGTGATGTGTAAAAGATTGGGGAAATAAGATAATATAAGGTATTTCAGAAAAAAAAATTGAAAAATACGATGATTTTGTATTTTTTTTAAAGGTGTGATATGGTTTGTATTAGAAAAATACCGTTTTCTAAAAACTATTTAGAAAAATACTATTTTTAAAATAGTAACTAGTTTCTAATAATCAGTTTCAGAAACTAGTAACTAGTAACTAATAACTAAAAATATTTATAACTGGTATATAACTGGTAACCAGTAACCAGTTTCCAGAAACCGATAATCAGTAACTATTTTAAAAATGGTTTTTTTTTTAAATATTTTTAAAAAGAGATATTTCCTAATAAAACAGCACAAAAATTGGAAAAAAGTCTGACTTCCGTATTTTTGTAATTTTTTTCAGTTTTTGTAAGTATAAATATTAGAAACCAAAAGGATTTCCTAAAACGCATATCGTATATAGAACACTGAAAATAAAAAGATAATATGATAAATGAATTTTAATCCATAAAATTAGCTTAGTAAGAAGCTTTGAATTTTAATCCTACAAAATTGTTATATTGTGTGCACATGCACACCACACACGCTAAAGTGGATCTTTCTTCACATTTCTCCTAACATTTTTCCGACCCTTATTAATCGGGCGAGTGCGTATTCTCAAACTAGGTAAAACATATATGTGAGAAGACATATCTTAAAAAGTTTTTCATGTAGAGGTTCCGGCTAAGTATGAAACACTACATAAACTACACAAAAATATCACATCAAGTAAATGGGCCAAAAAATCATGAAGCATATCAAACCCATTTTTGATCAGTTATAATAGAATTGATAAATTCTCAGCAATAATAATAATAATAATAATTGGGTTTCACGCATAAATATGTCAGTTAAGTTACAATCTATATTTAATTAGATTTTCACAAACCAAAAAGCGTAGTCAATAACAGCACACTAAAACAAGAATTTTAACATTAAGTTCATGGAGTATATACGAAGTTAAGGAAGACATGACATACAAATGGTACAAAAACTAAAGAACATAAGACAATAAATGAGCACTATCGTTTGAATTATTTCCTTCAAATCCCTTATTTTGAGATTGTAAATTACAAGATTCTTAATTTCTTAATTTGTATGAACTTCCAAATTCAAAGCATAGTTACATCCGACAAACATATACATATGTCTATAGAGATAGGTGTATATATATATATATATTCGTTGATATTATCAAGACAAGATACAAATCCAAAGTATGCTAATTGCCTCCATGTGTTAGTATTTAAACTCACAGCAATCGTTATATTTCTCTTTAGTACTACGGGTCTTCTCAAAATTAGCCACAATGACTAGTAGCAGTACTAATGGACAGGAACGACGTCGTTCAGTTTTGTTCATTGTTCTTCTAAGCTGTTTGGTTATCCAAAATTGTTGCCTCAGAAGTACTAGTGCTGACTATGCATCACAACAGAAAGTGTTACAGAGACTCATTGCTAATCAAAGAGCAGCTACTGTGTCTAAGGCATCCAACGGTGGGACCAGATGGGCAGTTCTTGTTGCTGGGTCATCCGGATGGATTAACTATAGGCATCAGGTAGTGTAATATATATATATATATATATATATATATATATATATATATATATGTATATAGACATACAGGACACACGGATGTAGTTCCCTTAAGAAGAAGATTGATCTCGTCCATGTTTTAACTAACACAAGTCACGTTTGTCCAATATTGTGTTAGTTAAAACGTGATCAGTGTTAGCCAAATCATAGATGAGACCGGTCTTCTTCAAAGACTACATCCGTGACCCTATATATATACATATATATATATATAACTAACTAGAGGATTGTTTGTGTTTATCAACTTAATTTTAATTATGAACAAAATGTATTATTAAAATGCTTTCTTAAATACATGCATTTTAATTATTCATGAATTTTTTAATGCAGAACGAAATTTTGTGTTGATATCTTTCTGAACAGTGAGATTTTCGTTATATATTCAAAACTTGTCACATTTTTTTTTCTTAAATAAAACAGGCAAATGTTTGTCATGCATATCAAATACTAAAAAAAGCTGGACTAAAAGATGAAAACATCGTTGTTTTCATGTATGATGATATTGCCTTCAACGAGAACAACCCCAAGCCAGGAGTCATTATCAACAAGCCCAACGGTTCAGATGTCTACGAAGGAGTTCCCAAGGTATTTTGCTATCTGTATATATAACACATGCTAGATGTTAAGCAGGGTCAGTACAGTTGGATCAACTTTAAAAATTTGTGGCTTTAAAAATTTATACGTGAGTTTAGAAGGTCGGGAGTTCAAAGTGTATCTGTGTGATATTTTTCTTTAAATTTGTAGTAAGTGATGGTCATTAATTAAGCCTTATTTTTTTAAAAAAAAAATTACGTACTAGATAATTAATATATGACACATGGTTAATTAATTTCTCACGATCTTGCAGGATTATACGGGGGTTAATGCCACAGCAGATAATCTTTATGCTGTTATTCTTGGAAACAAAACTGCTCTAACTGGAGGTAGTGGCAAGGTTGTAAATAGCGGACCGGAGGACTATATTTTCATATATTATACCGATCATGGCGGCCCTGGCGTTGTTGGTTAGTAATTTCGATTGGTCCCTTAACAATTTCACACCTATAATTTCATGAAATAATGGTCCAGTATCAATTCTGAAGGAAAAATAAATTAAGCAGTTTTATTTAGTCCAGCTTAAAATTTAAGATTACACATTATTTTATATTTCAAATTTTATAACCTATATAAATTCACTAGTACACACACATATATATATATATATATAATATTATGATCTATACTAAATTGAAAGACGCACAATAATTTCGAATGAAATATATGTTTAATTTGCACTCAGAGATGGCATCCGGTGATCCTATTTATGCTAATGATCTGGTGGACGTATTAAAGAAGAAATATGCGGCAAACTCTTATAAAAGCATGGTAATTATAAGTCGTACAATACATTTTATATATTATATATGTTATACTGTCTTATTAATTTGATTATTGTAATTAATAACAATCATACAAATGTATTTTTTTTCTCAAAAAAAAAAAAAACGTACATAGTTATTTTACCTTGAAGCATGTGAATCTGGGAGTATGTTTGACGGTCTTCTACCAGACAATATAAATATATATGCAACTACATCAACAAATCCCAAAGAGCTTGGTTGGGCAACATATTGTCCTGGAGACGTTGGTACCTCTCATGAATATGATGTTTGTCTGGGTGATGTTTTTAGTGTTTCTTGGATGGAAGATTGGTAAGTACGCTCTCTTAATTTCTAGACTATTGCTAATTCAATCTAGCTTATTAACTAGTTTCATTACCCCAAAAAAAAAAAAAAAATTCTTGCTTAGTTTCTACTTATGCGATTATTAGCAAAATTAATTATAATATGATATTAAGAAATATTTATTACTAGTTTGTTTCATATTCACATATATTCTTAGGTATTTTATAACTTTTTCCGATTTCTAAGAGATGTTGACGTGAATATTTGTATTTCAAGTCGGGGGTTATTTGTGTATTATTTTTTTTTTTTTCCTTTTGTCATCAAACAAAAAGTAAAATAAAGTGTGAAACTCTTTTGTTAAGATCTTATAATATGAGAATCTCCACCATTATTTGGATTTAAATAAAGCATCTTGTGTGTGGGTGAGTATGGTATGTATACATATGTATTATATGTATTAATTGAGTTCTCACAGCATATATTCTGAACTATGTACAATCTTAATTTATCGTTTACTATAGTTACTTTTAATTTCAATATTGTCAATGTTTCTGGAAACAGTGACAAGGAGGATTTGCGTAAGGAAACTTTGGAGCAGCAATATGAAGTGGTAAAGACTTTGATCAGATCTGAATGTTTAATGATTGATGTTACTTAAAAGATTCATATAATGTTATATATTTATATATGGGCACCAATCCAATAGGTATTTTTTTTTAACCTGTATATAGGTATCATTTTAGACAATAAAAATTTATCATGCACATTTTTTATATATTAAAAAACAAGAGAGAAAAAAAATATTAATGATTCACATCTTTTTATGTACTTCATTATAGCCGTTGGATTCACTATTAGATGATGATCTAACGGTTAAAAAAAATATCTATACATAGCTTAAAAAAAAAAACTTACTGGATTGGTGATCTTTATATATATATATATATATATATGGCACCAACTTAGGTTTTTTTTTTAACTTATATATAGGTATTATTTTGCCCAATTAAAAATCATCACACGTTTTTTCATAGTAAAAGATGGAGAAAGAAAAGTATTAAATAATGGATATTTATTTTTATTATTTTTTTAACTACTTAAATTATATATAATAGCATATGAACAGGTAAAAACAAATTACCTATTGGATTGGGAACCATATAAATAATAGTAGTAACAGAAATTTGTACTTAATATAATATTGCTCTATGTTTTATTGGTTTTTAACATAAATTGTTGGTGACAATCAACCCAACGATCGACCTCAACTTAACGTAAATTATTTTAATTAACGAAAATTTAAATTGGGTCCTTGTATGTGCACTATTTTACTTCTGTACAAACACTAAATCCCTTAAAAAAATATTAATGCAAAGATGAAAAGTAACAAAAGTATGTGCTAACTAATTAGTTATGTATATTGATACAGGTTCGAAAGAGAACAGGGGAGGACAATAGCACAGTTGGATCTGGTCGTACTTCTCATGTGATTCATTATGGTGATATGAGTTTAAGTGATCAAGTCCTTTCTACTTACATGGGTGACAACCCTACAACCCACGCTTCCATTGATGAAGTTGAGTCTTTCCCATCAAGCCCAGTTGTTGTTTCACAACGCGATGCAGATCTACTACATTTTTGGCATAAGGTTAAATTTCTAATTTCAAATATATATATATATACGTACTTGCAGCTTTTGGAAAATATTATGTTTATTTTTTGGTAATTATTTTTGGTTGGTTCAAGGTATTGAGCATATTGATTAAGGAAAGGGATAACTGCAAAAAAATATCCTGAAATTCGAGTGTTTTGTAATTTAATCTCTGAAGTTTGGACTCTGCAAAATAATACTCTGAGATTAAGAATTTCTGAAAATTAATACTCTGGACAGATTTTTTGACCAATTTTAGGAATGAAAAAATAATAATATCCTCCATTAAAACTATCTTAATCCATATTATTCATTTTAATTTTGAGGATATTATTGTATTTTATCATTAAAAAATCAACACAAGGTATTAATTTTCAAAAATTTGTAATCTCAGGGTATTATTTTACGGAATTCAAATTTCAAGATTTAAATTGCAGAACATCCAAATATGAGGGTATTTTTTTGCAATTATCCCTTAAGGGAATAATTGCTGCCAACCGTATTAAAACCTAATTGGGATACTTCTAGTTTCTTTTGATCACTTCTTTAAAGTTTTCTCCTTACCTTAAAAAAAAAGAAGAATACTCCTAATTAAGTGAATGAATGTTAAATTCCGTTTTCAATATAAAAAAATAAAAATAAAATAAAAAAAGGAAAGAGGCACTAGCATGACGTTTTCATGTTTTATTTCGGGCTAGTATGAGATTAATCACAAAGAATAAACAATTTTTGTTGCAATATTAATTTTACAAAATTTTGATTTTTCAATGTTGACAACTCAGTTATTCAAAATCAAAGTCGACCGAGTTAAGGAAAAAAAAAACAAAAAAAAACAAAGAATTAAAAAACGCTATATGTGCGGATATATTGTATAGAAATATTGGATAAAATATTCTTATCAGACTTATATTCATATTGTCACATGTTCTTCTTGTGATCTTGTAGTTCGATAGGTCTCCTACGGGGTCTAAGGAGAAGCTTGAAGCTCGAGAGCATTTATTAGCTGAGATTTCTCATAGGAAACAAGTAGACCATAACGTGAATCGCATAGGGAAGCTTATACTCGGAAATGAAAATGAGAAAGTGTTGAAGCGTGTTCGCCTTTCGGGACAACCTCTTGTAGATGATTGGAACTGTCTTAAAAAGCTGGTAAGCTAATCCAAATATATTCCAAGTTTTACATATTATTTTCACATATAAAAAAGTATATTTATATGTTTGTTATTATATACGTTTTAAGATTGTTACGATCGAGTTTAAATTGTTTGAAGTACTCCTTTCTCTATTTCTCATCATGCAGGTCAGGACTTATGAAAGATACTGTGGATCTTTATCAACATATGGAATTAAATACATGCGAGATTTTGCCAACATGTGCAACGCTGGGGTTAACGAGTTCCAGCTGGTTGTAGCAGCGATTCATTCTTGTTCTTAAATAAGAAGCTGTCCTTTATTGTTCTTATATTTTACTCCGTCATAGATACAAATACTAGTAATAATAATAAAAATAATAATAAATTGTCATGCATGACAGTTATTTGTGTCTTACTCGATCGGCCTATATGGCATGGCTTTTCTTAAATGTTGGAATTTGGTAATTTTCTGATCTCAAAGGCAAGTATCTAGGAAAAAGTACTTTTTCATACAAATTATGTGTAAGACCAGACTATGAAATTGGATTGTGGGAAGGTGGACATATCTATATATATATATATATATATATATAGGTATTTTTCATTCTAATAAAGAAAATTAATGGAGAGAATCTTATATATTGTGTAATATCACCTCCACATTTGAATCTTTGATAGAGATTCTTTTCTAATTTAGATTTTTCAAATCAAGGGATATATATAGTATTTAATTTTGCAATTAATATATTCGTTATTCTTTCCTGATTAATTACATATGAACAAAGTCAAACTAAATCTCCTTGCATGCACTACAAGAAAAATCATTATACCGAATACATCTAATGTAACGATGAAATTTCCGCACACTATAAACTGACGACAATCTATTTAAATAACAAGAAATTGATGTTGTAGCTTTAGAACTACATAAAGTGACGACATTATCGACATCATTATTTTATCACTTAAGTTATATATGGCGAGGAATAATGGCGCCACCATATGTGTCGCTTTATGGTTTTCCAAAGAATTTGGCACCAGCTTTCTCGTGCCATTTTTTTTTCATTTTTAATACTTAAAACTTTTCTTTAGAAAAAAAAAAAAAAAAACACAGATATTTTTGACATTGATGAATTAAGAGATTACATAAGTGATTTGAAGTTTTATAAGTTGATAATATTTTGTTTAAATTCATAATATTACTAATGTGTTCTTTTTATACTTAAAAGTATAAGTGGCTTCAAATTTAGATTAACCAATCACATTCGCGCAGACAAGGTCCTTGGTTTGCAATGTAGATTCAAAAAAAAAAAAAAAAAGTTGGGTAAAAGCTCAAGGGTATACTAGAGCTTGAGCTCCTCATCGATAACAACTCTACCACCAGGGAAGCAGAAATGCTCCTTTGCCAGAAGACGTGAAACACTATGTGAGAGTTAGGACCAACAATTTATGTGCAGCATCGGGCAGCATTTTGATGCAACTTAGGAGACTATTGCCCAGTACCAAACTCATACGTTGTACCAAGACATGCAAGTTGTGGCCCTACAAAACGCATTGGTGAATTTCATTCCCAATTTCCAGGTAAATGCGTCGTTGCCGCCTCAGGCCGCATCAATTTCATCATGTTCACGTCCTAATATATAACCAAGGTTGCCATCTACGTATGCACGTCCCTTCAAGTTTTGTTCTCCTTGAAGGCTTCTCACTTAATTAGAACGAAGAGTGATCAAGTTTCACTTATTTTGTGTCTTGTTGATCTTGATTAAATATACGTATTTAGTAATAACCCAATAAAGAAAGAATTTATGATATATGGAAGATGATCGGTTATTCCATTCCCTGCTATTCTGGAAGATCTTTAACATTCAGGTTATACATAAGTCATCACACGTGTAACTTTTGTTATTTTCTACCCCATAGGGGTATTACAGGCATTTTTCTATCTTCTTAGTGTATTTTGGGTATTTTTGCCCTCCAAGAGGTCTTTTCAGTATTTTAGGTCTCTTATGTGTATCTTGGATTTCTTATATCTCCTTGGAGTATTTTGGGTATCTTTTATCTCATAGCGGTGTTACAGGTATTTTTCTATATTCTAGGGGTATTTTGGATATTTCCAGCTTCTTAGGGGTAGTTTGGACATTTTATGTCCACTAGGAGTATTTTGGATATTTCCGGCTTCTTAGGGGTAGTTTGGACATTTTATGTCCACTAGGAGTATTTTGGGTATTTTCAGCCTCCTAGGGGCATTTTGGATTTTTTAGGCCCCTATCTATATTTTGAGTTTTTTTTATGTCTTTTGGGGATACTTTAGGTATTTTCTATCTTGAAAGTGTATCTTAGGTTTTTTTTTAGTCTCCTAGGGGTATTTCGGAAATTTTAGATCTTCTAGATGTATTTTGGGTATTTTATGACCCTAATTGTATTTTATTAATTAATTATTTAATTATTATTACGTACCAATTTATTACTTAAATACTTATTTTATTATTATCTTTATTACTGAATATTATTGTATTATATAATTACTTAATTATTCAATATTATTATTAATTATAATTATTTAATTACTTATTTTACTTTTTATTTTTTATTTTTTATTTTTTATTAATTATTTATTAATTACTTTTAATTATTTTATTTTCTATCTTTATTACTAAACTATTATTAGGCATTTTTATTATTTATTTACTAATGTTATTAATTATTTGATTAATTATTATTTCTTAAAACTTTATTACATAATTATTATTATTTATTATTATTACATGATTTATTTTATCAATTATTTTAACAATTATTTGTAATTAATTACTATTAATTACTATTTTTTAATTATGATTTTTCATATTATTAATTTTTATTTATTTATTATAAAATCCTAAAATTTTAAATGCCAAAAAAAAAAAAGAGAACTTGCACTGCTTTTAGAGGATCCTATTTAGCATAAGTTCTCCTATTTTTTGTGTTTATCATTTTATTATACATTTTAATGTATTAAAATGATGAACACATTTTCCAAAAATTATTTTGAACAAGTACATACACGGCACCTCGTACCAAGAGGTGTACACATATAATGTACATGCTCGGCACTTAGTACTAACTACTAAGTGTGTGCATAATGCACATACAGCACATGGTACCAAGTGTGCATAAATATTTGCACACACGGCACTTAGTGCAAAGTGTGTGCACATTTCTATAAAAAAGGGGAAAAAACCAGACATCAAAACATTGAAATATTTCCAAAGCATAATGAAAATAAACCATTAAAGTAAACCATCAAAAGATACTCTAAGAAAAGCATCAATATATATATATAATCCAAAATACCTTGAATGATAACAAAAAATGAGAACCAGAAGTCAAACAGAACCAAAAAAATGAGCCAAACACAAAATCAGATCAAAGTAAACTATGAAAATCAGATCAAATAATATACCATAATCCCATTATTTTCTAATGCAACCAGGAGTACCAAGATAAACAACAACAACAAAAAAGAACACAATAAACGAAAAATCAATTCTTTTTATTTGAATATTGAAAAAATTTATTCCTCAATTTAAAAAAATAATAATAAATAAAATGTCTAAAACAAATAAGTTACAGAATTAATCGAACAATAGCGAAGGAAAAAAAAAACCCAAATGACCAATCAGTCCAAAATCAAGCAACAAAAACCCAGAATCAAAACTCAACACAATAGAATGGGATAAATCGAAACCAAATAGAAATAAAAGTCCAAATAGATCTCAAGGAATCCCAAAAATCGAAACAAAACTCAAATGGAACTAAACTTAGAAATTAGGACAAATGAAACTGAAAACAAATGGAGAGAAAATCCACCCAGAAAAAATGGAGAGCCAAATCTGAGAGCCACACATAGAAAAGCCAAATAGATAACGAAAATGCTTTTAATAACAACTTGTTATTCGTTGTTAAGGAATTGCCCACTTTGGTTTTTTGATCAATTACTTGCCGACGGAATTCATTTTAACCCATCGGTAATTGAATTCTTTACCGATGCGTCTTATTAATTGCGTCAACAGAGGTTGGCTTTCTTGTAGTGAGTATAGGAAACTATTTTATTTCTCTCACCAATGAGTCTTAGAGAAGTCCAAATTACGATCACGTAAAAGCCATTATAGAAGAAAGGCACAAAAAAGTCATTTAGAGGCAAAATGTTCCTAGTGAGGACCGGAGTCCTTAACAAATTAAGCCCTCCATGCACACATATTGCCGGCCCGACGGATTAATTGAGTAGGTGATCGATCCAACAAGATGAATTTGGTTTCCACACTAACCTATTGGCTAATATGGCTCATTGTCGATATCTAATTGATCAATGATCTGACTATAGGTCGTTTGATCTCAACTGTAGTGCTCCTACAATAAAGTCGTCTGACTGGATGGTCTTGCAAGATATATATATATCAGGACTAGCTAAATAAACTCATAGAGATATATTCTACAATGGAATGACTACTATACGTACTGTTCTGTTGATTGGATAAATTATATATACGTCCGACCAAATCCAAATGGAGCTATATTCATGATATATCATGCTATGCTTAACCAAGAGATATATTCAGAATAACTAGTATTCTCCCTTTTTTGTCTTTGAATACTTTATATAACGATACTATATATATATATATATATATATATATATATATATATATGGGCACCAATCCAGTAGGTATTTTTTTTTTTTACCTATGGATAAGTATCAATGGATAGGTATCAATTTGGCCAATAAAAACTTAGCATGTACATTTTTTTATTATAAAAAGTAAGAGAGAAAGAGCATTAAGGATGCACGTCTTTTTATGCATTTCATTATAGCCATTGGATCACCATCTAATGGTGATCCAACGGCTAAAAAAAAAATACCTACCCATAGGTAAAGAAAAAAAATACCTATTGGATTGGTAACCTATATATATATATAAAAAATTATATATAAAATTAAATGACGAATTGAGCTATTTAGGAATGTTTCTAGTAAAATCTGATGATTCTTCTTAAAATATAGTTTTATTTATCCTAAAAGAAAAATAACGAAATTTCTAAAAATTAAATGCATAGGGAATTATGGTGTAAAAAGGTACTTTTCTTCCTCTTCTATTCGTTAATGGAATCTTAATGTATGATCATATACTATCCTTGTAAAAACCCGGAATTTTCGAGGGTAATTTGGGCATTTACCAATTTTCCGGATAAAATATTATGGGGACTAATTTGCAAAA